>VZDJ01000302.1:7998204-8016898 GCA_008694505.1 Cyanoderma ruficeps
TTTTTTTTTTTTTCTTCTCTGGTATTTGATAACATGGACAGGTAATAGCCACAGTTAACATTCACATAACATTTTAACTGTCACTGGTGGCAATTTAGAGTGAAGAATTGTGTTGCCAAAGCATGAATTTGGAGAGTACTTTCATATGTTTTATGCTTGTAAACAACATACAGAGAATTCAGTATGCATTTGTCTGTACATTTAAATGTACACACATTGTGTGAATTTGTGTACATTTAAACTGAAAGACATTTTTGGGAAAATTTTCCTTATTACTGTAGTATCAAAATATGACAGATTCATTAGGTTTTATTAATTTTATAGTATAATATTTAATAGAAGCCATATTTTTCATTCAAACATTTTGTTAGCCTGACTTCAACATCTGCTTGCTATAAAACATTGCTTCATTCTGGGTCTGTAATCAAATTCAGAACAGTAACAAACAGGCTGTCTTTGAAGGAAATTTCTATTGGAGCTTTCCTGGTTTTTTACAATATTCATTTTGGGAAAGAATGTGGAAAAAAACATGGCTTCAAACCCAGATGCTACCCATTGTACTTCAAGTCCAGCTTTTGTAATTTTAAGTTAATTAATGCCAGATTATTTTATACTTGTGTGTGTGTATATTTATATACATCTATGTCTATATCTTTGCCATTTTTAATGTGCTTTTATTTCTGGAATTATTCAAAATTTCAGAATATGTTATTGTCATACATACTTTGATAAATATTTGATCATTTGTGCTACTGCTGTATTCTAAAGTACTTCAAAATATTTTTCATACTATTATTTATACTAACAATTAGACAGTCTGTTATGTTTTATGCATTTTTTTTTCCACCAGAAATTGCTGCGAAAATTTTCTCTCCTCTCTTTTTGCAAACTGTTTGGTAGCTGTCAGACACAACATGAGGGGATATTAGATTGATGACACTTCTTGCTGTGTCTTAAACTGCTAAGAGATATTTGTTTGATGAAGTCTCAGTGTGTATGGGTTTTAAATTTTACTTTGATTAAAATATTATTTTCTATTTAAAATAATTATTTTTATTATGCAAATAAGATTGTTTTCTTAAAACTTTTATTTTAAAGGGAGAAGTTGGGCAGCCTGGATCTCCAGGCCTAGAAGGACATCGAGGAGAGCCTGTAAGTGATTAAATTGCTGACATATCCTTATGTACTGATTTTTAAGTTTTGTTGGGTTTTGTTGTTTGTATTTTTTTTGTTAATAGCTATTATACTTCATGTTTAATTTATATTGATTTGAATTGGTGGATATATCCATTTTTTGAAAAGCGCTTGTTTATTTTCTTCTGTTCATCTTTAAATACAAGCCCTTAAAGTCAAAGATGCCTTAAAAGAAAAGATGCTTCACCATTTTGCTGTTGTATATACTGTTATATATATGTGTATATATATATATATGTGTGCGTGTGTGTGTGTGTGACATAAAATTGTCTCATTATTGACTTCTGTCCCATTGATGTTGTGGTATAGTTAGATATTAATAATTACTTATTTGAGGAAAGATTATGGATGGGTTTTACTCTCATTTCTGCCACATGGTGTATCTTTCAAACACTTGTTAATCACACTTGCAAAGTCTATTTTTCACTATGTACCACTGCCTTTCCTTTGCTCAGTTTTACTGGCCTTTTACTTCCTTCCATTTTCTTACACCATGTTATCTGCATCTCTGTTCTTGCTTAGCGGGGGACCATGCTGCTTCATTTTTGCTTTGCTTGTTTCCAAAGACATTGTTCCTCTCCCAGTATTTGGACAGCTCATTTTACCTCCTCTTAATATCTGATAGCTGGGCTTTGTCCTCCTTATTTCCTCATTTGCCTCTTCCAGGCCAGCAGACTGCTTGAAGCAGATGAGCCAAGAGAGCAGCTCTGAGTGCTGAGAGACAGCCAGCTGTCTTCAAACCATCAGCAGTTCTTTCACAGGCCAGGAGCAGTAAACAGAGCTCAGTTGGTGGAGCACTGCCTTACAGATGAATTATATTCTGAATTATTTTTTTGAATTGTAAGATAAAGAGATACAGCTTTTTACAGTCGGAAATTTTGTGGTATTGAATGTAATGGGAGGCAGTCTGAGTTACATGATTCTGAAATCTGATAGAAAGTTTTGATAAGGAATTGGAAATAACACTTCCAGCTGAAAAATTCTGAAAGTTTTTAATTTAAATTTTTTATATATTCACCAAAACCTTCTAAAACATTTTGAGTAGACTGCAAAACACTTAGCAATCATGCCCAAGAGACATCCTTCCCACTTGTCTGGCTTAAGTCAAAGCCACACATCATTCCTCCCCTGGCTTTATTTTTTTCCTCTTTTTCTGCCCCAAATAACTGTGAGGTGTTTTAACCTTTTACAATCTGTGGTGTCTTCATATCCAGGAAAGACTGAAAGTAAATGTTAATTAAATATCATAAAATACAACTGAAGGGATTTTGGTATATTGTAAGTTGGTACACCACAACAAATGTATAGAGATAAAAATGAGTTCTATTATTTTCCTTAGCCTTGTTTAGTCTCTTTTCATTTTGACAAAAGAAATATTTGTTGATCATTGTGATTTTTTAAAAACTTAATCTAAGAAATGGAAGGGAAAAGGCATTTCTGGCATAGAGAGAGTGAAATATTTAATACTTTAACAGCTTTCTTTCTAATGTGATGGCATTTGTTAAGTATGAACTATATCTAATAATGAAATATATTTTGGTTTAAAGTTAATATAAATACTTCGCAATATAACATTTTAAACAATAATATAAACTCATCACTAAAGTCCCATAATTTTGCTTTAAAGGGGAATGAAGTGGTAGATTTAAGACATTAAAAGTATTAGGTTGTCTTTTAAAATCACCACAAAATACTGTAAAGGGAGACTTCCACAATATAAACAACTACAAAAATTTAAACAATCCTAATAGAGCAACCTAACTTGCATTGTGTGCTTCATTTATAATCAGTGGAGGTTCTGAAGAGTAGAAAGTCTTGACCATGAAATTGCCTCAAGGTCACCGTTAGGGAATGCAAGACACTGAGTCGTCCCTGCTCATCTGCCTCTGTTGCTGATGCAGCACCATCCTGCATGAGCAAACACAGTGCTCCCATCTATTTAGGGCCTGGAGGAGGAGCAAAGAGCAGAGCAGTTCAGTGCAGAAATGTTGGGGGGAAATTGTATGTTTGGGTTGTGGAAAATGAAAGGTATCCTTAGCTGTGGGATTTATGGGCTCCTCTATTCAAGTAGAAGGTAATTGGCTTTCACCTGTTGGAAAGCTGGAAAGTGAACTGGATTTTGGGCACTGAAAGTGATGTCTTGTGCAATTTACTGCTTATGTTTTTTTTGTGTTTTTCCCTCAATGTGTATTTGAAATAGAAAGTGTAAGTTCCTCCTCTCAGCTCCCCCTCTGTGGAATTCAGTGTGAATTTCTCTGGTTATAGTCAGGGCACTGGTGTGGAAGAGAGGGATTGAATTGTCCTGTGCCATCCCTGGGACAGCTAAATAGGCTGCTTAAGCACAAGACAAGCCTTGGATGATACAGCTGAAGCTGAATGACTTTATATCATTAACCAGTCACATGCAGCTGTGGCCCTGGGACAGCTCAGCAGGTTGTAGATACACTACCCACACAAACATACATGCAGTCTTTATTTCTTTCATTCAGCCACATTAGTGGTAGACGTGGCTTAGTTCATTAAGTTGTTGATTTGAAAAATAGTCATCCTATGATCCCTCTTGCTTTAGCAAATAAGAATAACATGGTTCTGAAATGAATGTATTTTGAGACAACATCTAAGGAGCAACTGTCGAAAATGGAGAGCACAGGTGAACTGAACTTCTAATGCCTCCAGCCTTTGTGATATGTGGTTGTTTTTTTGGACAGAATATTTTCTGGTATATTACTCTTACTAATCCTTGAAGTTAGAAACAGAAAAAGTAGGTTGTAAAGATAAGTAAATAGTTTCAAGACATGTGCTTGATTTCCCTCGGTAATGCTATTTTAACCAGGCTATCCCAGTTCTTCCCACTCTGTAGAATAACATGTGACATATGGACAGAATAATGTAGATAGAATTTGGTAAAGGTAGTAATCAAGGCCATTTTCCTGATGACAAAAACAGGCCATGCTGTCGCTTAAGTAGTTCAATGGCTAGTCATCTACCTTACTGATGACAGGCTGTTTTGATAAATATATCTTTTTGAGAGACCAAATGTCTATAGAATAAATAAAGATTTATTTGAGCTTAATTTCAGGCTGACTGTCCTTTTTAACATAGGTAGAGTTTTTCAGAATTGGGTTTCTGTGGAAGCTCCTTGTGTTTGCAATTATGCAGATGGGAACTCTGAAGTGAGTGCTTGTGGGTAAAGCTGGCAGGACATTTATAGCGCTCTTCTAGGCCTAGCATATGCTCTCCTGCCACAAGTAATATGTCTGAGCATTTGCAACTGCTCATGTTTACTCTCCAGAAATCATATTTTTCAGAAATACATCTGCAAACACTTAAAATGGTAGAGTTTTTCCTCAATATTTAGGTCACATTGCAAGACCTCAGATGTGGCCTCATTTGTGCCAGCGACAGCAGCATAACATGACTTTCAGCTTCTTACCTGACTCCCATTGTTATACCTATACTCCTGGATTTCTGTTGATCTTTCATAACTGCATCAGGAATGCCAGAGACAGATCAATGCATTCTCTGAAAAAAAATGTGTGTTATATGCTAGGCAATGGTAGCAGAATTCTTTTTGAAACATGTTCAAGATGCACTAGAAGGTACAACAGCAATTGTATTGTCTTCATAATGCAGAAATCCTGAAAACAAACATGTATAGCCAGATATCCTGTATGTCTGGAAAGCAAATAGAAAGTTAATGTAATTCTACTGCATTTAATAACTATGCTGAGATTGATAGAAACAGGAAAAAAGGAAAGAACAATCCTGACTTAGTAGCATATAGTAGTATGCAGATAAATTAGTATGCAGACAATATAATAGTATCCAGACAAATTTTGGGGGTTTTTTGCTACTATTATTTTCCTCTCTGTGTCATGTAATGTTTTGCTTGATGCTTTTGATGCTGATGTTATGTTGGTTTGTACCAATTTCAGGTACTAAGATGCCATTTACTCAACATTTGTATCTTGTATTTGCATTTACATATTGATTTATGGCGTACTTATGATAAGAGCAAACCTAAAACCTCTACTGTATATCTGTGCAGTCGGCCTTGTGAAAAAATTCTTCTGTGAAAATGTTACTTTATTTTGTATCCACCTAGTCTGATTATTGTATTTCTACTTTTAATCTCTTCATAGATTAAAGCATAAAGATCCTGTTGTATTTTCAGTGCTCAAAAGATCATGTGTTGTGTGAATTTAGTACTTGTGGAAATATTCCATAGAGCACCAAATACTCCTTCAGATTTTATATCTTAAATTAGGTCTTGCTCTAAAATAGCACTCTCTTTGTGCATAGTCTATAAGAAATAATTTCCCATCAGTTTTTATGAGAAAAGTGATCAGGAGACTCAACAAAGCAGTTGGCATGAGTCTATCAAAATTTTTAATTTCTGATCTGACATTCATGCTTTTTTACTAGCCTGAGATACCTTGATAGTAGGACCTGAGCTCTGATGGCCTGTTTTTCAAAGGTGTCAGCATTACAGTCATAAGGGATGTAAAGACTCTCATTTTTTCTGCAAATGATGTCTTGTGGGTCTCAAAAGAACACCTGTTTCTTTTTGAAAATTCTGACTTTAACCTGTAAATAAAAAAAAATAAGCTGTTATTTGGGCGGGATGATTTTTTTATACATAAACAGCTGATAGTGATGATTTTTGTAGGCATATGCATCATTATTTCTTTACAAGTAGATTTGGTTAGTTGAATGCACTTTTTGGTGTTGTTTCTTTATTCCTTCTGCTAATATCTAAATTGTTGAAGTAGACAGGGCAGAGTCTTGCTGATAACTTTCTGAGTGCTTGAGCTACATAACAGATGTTGTTAGTTTTGTTCTCACTTGAGAAAGAGGGAGATGACAGCTTTGACTGCACAATACTCCCAGCAATCATTTGTTAATTACATAGTGCTGTACACTGAAACATGTTTTTTAGACTGAATGCAGGTTTTTCTGTCAAGTATAACTTCTGGGTAGCTGTATGTATTTTGAGCAGACTTTATTTTCAACCTAGGTTATCTTCATTCTAACTGACAAGTTATTTTAACTAAATTCATTCCATACTATAATTGCAGAAGAGTTAATTGCTGTTAAAAAGATAAGTAAGAGAATAGTGCTGTAATGAAACAAGTAATTAAAAGACTTCTAGAACTTCAGGCAGGCTAATCTGAGTTCCTTTATTCTTCCCAGTTAACAAAGATGATAGAAGACATGACAGCATTGTTGCTGATCCAAAGTGTATTGAAATCAATGGAAAAATTCCCATTTAATTCAGCCTGGACTGGGGCCACAATAAATGCTGTAATAAACTTGGACCCACTAACCTAATGCAGCTTGGAAAATAAGGCCTGCTTTTCTAAGTCGTAAAGCTAACAGTTCTCTCCCAACTAATTTACACTTTCAGCCTGTTCATCGTGATTTCTAATTTTTAAATTTATTTCTTCACACAATGCAATTACATTAATATATTAATCTCCTATAATTATAATATCTTTTTTTTTGTCCTTGTTTTGTCTACAGAGACTTGGGAAAGTATTTTTTATTATTTTTTTCAGCTAATGCTGTTTTAAATTTGATAATTCTGGAAAATCATGCAGAGAGGTGGCATGCCCTGCTAATATTTCTTTAAGGCTGTTTTATAAATGCAATGTTAACAAAGGGAAATTCTTAAAAGTTGTAAGGAATTATGAAAGGAGCTCTAGTTGTAAACCCATTGGGGACATGAATGGCATATGCTATAAATAGTTGTAAATGGTACTCAGAGTACTCTGTTTTTCTGCTTGTGTGCTGTAGTGGCCTTTTTATGGCTACCCTGGCACTTTTTTACTAATTCATGTGCTGATACAAGTTAGAGGCCAGCGTTCCTCCCCTGTTGCTGCTTTTTTGTGAACATAGAGATAGAAATACCTCTAGCAAATGTGTTGTAACAATTTAAAATCTTTCTACCCACTTGATGAGCTGTGTTCCAATGAACAGGTGCTTATCTTTTGTTAAAATATCTTTTAATAATTGGTTGATATTTTATAAACTGAAAAAGACTGTTAAAACAGTATGACTCTGAAAGAGTTGTCCTGCAGTGAGCACTTGAAGGTGCAGTTTTGTTAAAGAGTGCAATAAACTGACTTCTAAGCACAAAATTAGTCGTAGTGATGATTTACTTCTATTCCATGACTGATTCTAATGAGCTGGACCTGTTTATACACAAAACCACAGGCTCTTCTGAAGTGTCTGATTTCTTCTATGCATTAAAATAATTTGGGGTATTTTTGGAAATTTTGGTCTAGAGACTTTAAGCTTGATTATTATTCATCTTGGTTATCTGTACTGGAAAGGGAGCTTTAATTGCCAGATGAAGTGCTTTGGAATAAGCTTATTCTGTCTAGAGTAAGGCCCATGTTGTTCCACCTGTGTTTTTTTCCCCCTGAGAGAAGGCTGATAGGTAGCTTGAGCCTTTAGCTGTCATGTTTTCAGCTTGGTTTAGAGGGAGTCTAGGGATCTGGTTTGAAACTAAGAATGATTTAGTTTGGTGGTATGGTTATATTCATTACACATCCAGTATACTCTCTCATGTTAATATTCCTCAAAAATACATATAAATGTTTGCCTATTTAAATGTTTGTGCATTTGGGAAACTGCATAGACTATGATATGCACGTGGTTACAAACATCACTAACTTATCTCTTAGTACCAGAAACTATATTTTCTTGGTTATAATATTGCAGTGAGTTTTTTAATAGAAACTGCTTTTTCAGCATTTTGACATAGCTATGCAATATGACAATGTGTTTTTAAGTGGGAAAACATCAGTTTACTACAACTGATTATCATTCAAAAACATTTCTGTTTGTTTTTGTTACTTTGAGCAAATTATGTACTGATACGTTTCAGGTATATTACTTAACATACTATTTCTTGGACTGAAAAAAAAGACATTCTAAAAAATCACTGGACTTGATCAAATGTAGATTTTTGAAAGGTTGAATGGACAAATCCACACAACTGTAAATTGATCCTGTGTTCTTTATCAGAAATTTCTTTATTCTCAAGTATCAGTTAAGAGCGGGGTTGTTGAATTGGCTTAAATTAAAGAATTAAAGCAATATAATGTTCATGTCTGTGTGCCTGTAACTGGTTAGTTCAGCCTTTTGAAAATAGCTTGTAAAGATCTTGAAGTTTAAATGGTACAATGGAATAAAATAAGTACACCTGAAGTGCTCAACATTCAGTTCCTTTGACATGTGATATTTAAAGAAGGACTCATTTGCATTCTTTTGGATCCACCTGATGTCAGTAGTCATATTTAGAGCATTCCTGAGCATTTGTGCTAATTTCATTCAGCTAAGAAAGGCTTTTCTGAAGGAGGAAAAGCTTGAAGAGACTGTTTGGACTGGTATATGTTGTATATTGGGCTGGCATCTGTTTGTGCCAGGAAAGTTGATGTTTATATACTTCCAGTAATCATTGTTTCACATGTGCTCGTTAATCTTTAAAAAACATCTCCTTTTATTCTTGCCATACAATTTTCTTCTTAACATTTTACGACTTAGGTAAATATCTGGTGGAATTTCCAGTGACTGAAGACCAAACATAAACTTCCCCCAGCTAATTGCGATACTTAGGAACCAAACACAAGGAATAGAGTATGAATGAGAAAGACACTCAGTTAAAATGTAGCAGACATAAATATTTATTTTTTCAGAAGCTTTCATTTGCACGTTGCTGTTCTGTTCTATGTTTATGGGTAAGTTACTTAACCACAAATAGAAAGAGGTTTACCAAAAGGATGTTTGACTTTCTTTCCTCTGATCCAACTTCAGTAGTGTAGCAACAGTGTAGTCAGTTTTCTAGCTAGCCATCCTTCAACATAGGAGAAGCCAGAGAAAAAATCATTGTACATGAGTCCTCAGAAGGTCTGAGTTACAGCCTCCTTGAGAACTGTGGTCAGGGTGGTGATACAGAGCACTCTAGCTGTATCTAGCTCTAAGTGCTGTGTCTGGCATCAAATCTACAGCCTGCATTCTGAGAATTACCAAGAATGGTTTTTATTTCACCTCATATAGTCAAGTATGAGTCTATATTTAGTCTATTTCTTTGATATGAAAGAAAATCAAAGAAATAGACTAAATCTGCATTCAACTCATCATTAAAAATGTGTATCAAATAGAAGGGGTCATTTTAGTTTTGACTGTCTTAGTCAGTTTAGATATTTGGATGAATTAAAGTTATTTTAGTTGAAGCCCTGCAGAAAATACACAAGAGAAAAACAAACAACTTGTAGCAGGGCTTCTTTGTTAGTTTTGTGTTCAAGTGGTAGTTGGGCTGTAAAAGTAATTAGGTACTTGTTGTGTTTCTTCTATGTGACCTTCTTGATCAATAGCACTGCGTTATTCCTGTCTACAAAAAGCTTTAAACATGAAATTGAGAATTTGATACTTAAGTCTCAAACATTCAAGTAAATATATTGCTAGAAAACTGAGGAAAATTTGGCACAGTAGGTGTTTAAATTTTTTAATCCTTCCATACTAAAATTGTTGTGAATTGAAGCTATGAAAAATCTTTTCAGAATACAGTCTGACTTCTGATCCATAACAGAAGAAAACAGAGCAAAATAAAACACCATGATCTTTAATCAGAGTGACTATAAATCCATTTGCAAGATTTAACTAGTATTTTTGCTAGTATTTTTATTTTTGCTAATTTTAAACCATTTCAAGAAGCAACCTTTCCCTATATTGCGGAAATTAATTTTTGCTTTAGTAGTTACTTTTAGTAATTAAATTTAGCCTTAATGACTGCTGAGTGAGTCAAGGTGTGATTTTTTTTCTTTGTGCTTGGGAAAGGTTTGGTCCCAGCATTTGTTCCAGTTTTTCTTAGCTACTTCTTAAACAGGTAACAACTGCCAAACTGACTTGGACTAAAGGAATTATCACAGAACTTTTTCTCTGGGAATGGATAGGACTATATAGAAATTTTTTTTTTCACCTGTTATTTACTGCCAGATTCTCTCTGTCAGAGCTTTGGGACTTCCTTAGCCAAAAATGCAGGCGGGTTCATCCTGTTCAATAGCCAGCAATGGACCAGTTCTGTAGAAATTCTACAGTCCTTTTTGGAACAGAGTTTTACTGTTTTCTTTTGCTGCGTTCTGTGACCAGTTTTGCAGAATCCACCATATTTTAAAAAAAAAGGTATGATTTGTTGTGAAACTTACTCACTGCTAATTTAACTGAGTGGTTCCTTACTATGGGAAAGAGATATGGCTGAAAACTCTGTCCATCTGCATCAGTGTGACCAGTGAGGACAGAACTCTCAGGTTATGTGTTGGGTGTAAGGAGCAGAGCAGCAGTCAGTGCCCTTTGAGGCGGTAGGCTCTGCTGGTCCCAGCCTGCCCTGTCTTATGTGTGCAAGGTGCTGAAGTGCTGTGACCCTCAGAAGGTTTTCTCCGTAATTTAAGTGGTGGAGAAATTTTGAAGCATTTTGAAGGCTTGTAACTGCTTGAGTATCAGTGTTGTCAAGTGTCAAACGTGGGTCAGTTTGTCAGCGTTTAGAAGTCTGTAAGATTTCTGACAGATTGGATGTTGGTTTTCACAGTCTCTAAGGCTGGTGCTAGCACGATAGGCAGAGAGTGGGCATCATGGTGTCACCTGAAGGGCTGGGAGTTCAATTCTGTCTGCCCACCTTTGGATCCATGAAGATTTGGCAAGTCTGATGCTCATATTCTTTTGAGGGTTCTTTAGAAGAAACAAGAGTACCATTAGTTTCAGCCTGTGACAAGATATACGGAGTTTTCATTTTTTTTTTAGTATTTCCAGCTTTCAGGTTATAGTTTTCCAAGGTCCGTGTTGTTGGCAGTGTAATAGGGGTCACTCTGTTCCACATTTAACATGTGTGTTTTATTGCTAATAACTGATTTGCCAAAAAAAGTGTTTGAAAACTGCGGTCTTATAACTGCAAAGACCTTGGTAATGCTTTTTCCCTTCCTGAACTTAATTTAAAGCTGCTATGCTAGTCTGGTGGATAGTCTTTATGACTGTGGGAATGCTTCTTTATATGTAGTCCTTTTTTTCTTTCATCAGTTGCGACTACTCAGTAGTAGCAGATTCTTCTTCATTGAATTTCTTTTCCAGTTTTATGTATCATCCAAATTTGGTTTGTCTCTCTCATTCTATCGCGATTATCAAGGATTTGCTATAATCCTTTAAAGGTGTTTTGGTTGTTGTATGTTTGTCCAAATTATGGCTGCTTGATTTGTACTTTTTTGCATGTCTCCAGTGAATCTCTCATGTATCATCAAGTTGGCTTTTTCAAGTAAGGATCTGTAATAACATAAATAGTCATGTTTTCCAGATGTTTAAAGGGATCATGGGAACATATGTATAGATAGATTGATTGATATCTTTTGTGTATCTTGTTCTATTGCTGTAATTTATGTAAGATCCTTTAGGATCTTCCCAGAATCAGAACTGCACATTTTTCAGAGTGGAAGGAAACATTTGATTGAAACATAAATCAGAGAACTCGATATATGCTACAAAAACAACTTTTTATCAGAAGAAAATAAGATAATAAGGACAATTTTACTGAAGTTCTCTACATCTGCCTGGGGAATTGACTGCAAAGCAGTTTGCTCATAACAGAAGAGCTTTTGGAAACACTCTATAATTTCACATCTTCCAGAGAAGAGATAAAATTTTATGATTATGGATATGTTGTTACCTGTAGCCTAGAAATTGCTACTTTCAGCAATAGAGTATCCTGTCCTACCAGGCACTGGAGAAATGGGGAATATTGAAGAGAGTAGCAGACAATAAAGAATAGAAATTACCTAATATATATTCATTTTAAGACTAAAATAGGTTTTTTGTTCTAAAAAAAGGTCTTCTGCATGATTCCTTCTGCTGTTTGCAAGCATAGTTAACTGTGAGGGGGATGCAAGTAATCCTGGTAGCTAGAAAAAACAGGAAATATTTTGAGAAATGTAGCTTGTGTCTTAAGTAACAATGCTTACATCTAGTTAAACTGTATATAAGGCCCCAGGCAATTTCCTTAGTGGTTTTTTTTGTGGGACTGCGTGGAAGAAAGTCTGTCCATCTGTTTAATATAACCCAAAACAAAAATAGACACCTCATGATTAATGAAAACTACATGGAAATTTTTCCAGGCATTGTAAAACATTTTCCTCTTACAGTTAAATCCATTCTATCTGCCAGATATTATCAAAGAATGGAAGATTTATTTAAATTGCTGGAACTGGAATAAAATAGAATATTTATACAGGATTTTATAACTGTCATAATTGAGGTTCATCATCACAAGAGAAACAAATTAATGCTTTTGGGTGTTCTGAAGTCCCAGCTGTGCAGACTGCAGCTGAGGAAGACTTCATCCAGGGATTTGGTTGCATACTGAGATGAGCTTAATTTTGCAAGGTTACTGAGACAGAAGTAGACGTGAAGATGTGTGGGATTTGGCTGCCTGGGCATGGCCACCAAGAGCCATTGGAGTTGTATGAGGACAGCTGCAGCATCTGGCATGAATGACGCAGTTTTTAGAGCAGAGTGACATCTTTTTCAAAGGGTGGATCTGCTATCCCAAAGCACCATCAGTGACACTAGAGATTATTTCAATTATCTACATGGCATTCAAGTGTTTGCAGGGTCCTGAGGTACCCTGCAAAGCCTCCCCCGGCCTAACCAGACCTTAGAAAGCTGACAGGCTTCTAGGTACACATAGGTGAGACAGGGTAGGAGATAAATGACTAAAACGAGCAACAGAGGCTAAATAAAGAATAAGCACAGCAGTCCTTACCCAGTTTCCAAAAATCTTGGTTAGCTGCCATACAGGTACACGATGACATTAGTTTTTAGGGAAAAACTCAGCAGTGTGTGATAAAACTGCAGTTGAGAATTTTTAGAATGAGCATGATTTTAAACCAAGGAATTAGATTTGCTAGACTATCTTGCTGGCTTTACATTTTGTGTGATTATAGCACTTGCTGATTAAGGCTAAAATAATGAATAATATTACAGGCTTTTACGGGGTAAGGGAAGACTTCCCATTTAAGGGAAAATTGCAAATAAAGGAAGAAGGCGTTGGAATGAAGTGAAGGTAATTGAAGAAGTCGGATTGATGGTAAAAGAACTGAGGCAGTACTTGTGATTAACTTAATTTTAAATATGAAGAAATACTGAATAAACCTTACATGAAGTTTTATGTAAAAGAAAAAGGGACACAACCACTTCAGAAGTTTAGAAATTCTCCAACTCATACAAGGACAGAAATCAGTAAAGCAGAGTAGATGGTATGATTTTTAGATATTCTGGCTAGAAATGTAATGCTATTTTCTATTGGTGTTACAACTGCATATGTGTTATATATATAACATGCATTTACTGGAAAAACAAGGAAAAAGGAACTTTAGAATTATGACTCCTTTTCATATTTTATATGAACAAAATGTGCTTGATAGCTTTGTAAAGGACACCCCTCAAGGCAGGGTTTTTTTTTTTTTCTATAGGCCAGTGAATCATGAACTATTCCACAGCGTTAATTCTATTACTCCCAGTGGGTGGCAGTTTTCCTATTTGTAGCAGTTCCAAACATTGTTTTTCCCTTAGTGGCAGAAAAATTGCATGATGAATGTGTTTCATATTAAGTTTTGATTAAACACAGACATTTGTGATAATTTTAGTTGTGGTATACTCTTCAAAAAAATTTCTCTTACAAATGGAGTAAAACTAATTGCTTTGCCTCATACTTTAAAGTGAGAATACATTTTTTGATAATTAAAGTAAGATTTCTTTGACAGTTTAGTTTGTATTATGTCATCTTATTAAATATAACTTCCTATTCAAAATGTCTTACTACTCATGAGACTAAAAAAAGAAAAAAAAAGATGCTCAGATTCGAAGGATTTGCATTGCAAATGAAATCTCTGTTTGGGAACAAGACAAATTTCCAAAGCTTGATTTGGCTTTTGACTTAGAAGTTGGGTAAGAAACTCTTGATACCTAAACTTCCTTTTAACTTTGTCTTCTGGGAAAGTGAAAATAATTCTAATTGGCATAACCAAAGATTATCCATGTAAATGGAAGTAATACATTGGGAAAGATAATGACAAGTCAACCAGTTTTAATTTTTTAGGTATTCTGGAGCTGATCCTACAGAAATTAGTCCTTGTAGTTACTTAACCATGGAAGCTACACAGAAAACTAACTCATGGGAAATACTTACTCTTTATGACCAAATTAGCCACTTCATTTTCATTTTGTTCCAGCCTACATGTGAAGAGTAACTGAAAATCCCCACCCCATGTACTCTGGAGATCATTCACATCAGCATAAGTGATAAATTCATTCTTAGCTGTGTGAATGTCAACGAACCATAAGAGACTTTTAAGGGTCTGGCCCAGCTCTCACTGACTTAAGGGCCTAAGTTCCACATACCTCAGTAGTACAGAATCAGTCAGAAAGGGGGAAAAGGGTGGCGGGAAAGAAAGGAAATACAACTTAGTTTTACAGTTGTTGTTCTTGGAGTTTCAATTTTGTCCCTGATATAAAATGAAATGGCATATACCAGCAATTTGTTTTAACTGAGAAAGATCAAGACATCTCAGGACATTGTGTTTCTTCTTCTAGGCATGCTTATGTCTTGGTAAATCATTTGTTGTGTCGGATAAGTGTGTGGAACTGTCTCCTCTGAGCCCTTCTAATTGCATAGAAATGTAACTGGAAATCTGGTATGTTCAGGACAAGAAGTTTGTTGCCTAGTGGGATTTTTTCAGCATATATTAAATTCTGGTTTATATTGCAGGTACAGACACTCATAATTTGTTTTTATATTTTACAGCTACAGAAATAAATAACTACATTGTTAAATGTTATATTAAATAATTTTATTGGGAACTCACAGATGGGTCTAGAAGTTCCTAAATGTGGTAACAAATGTGTCCTATTTCCCATCTCTTTATTTGTGCAAAAGATCTAAGAAGGTTTTGGACAAAAGTTAAGAAGAGTTATGTAACATAATGTGAGTGGAAGTCTTAGTATGAGGCATTATTTTCAAATTCTTTTTATTGCATTATTTGATCTCTTCATTTAATGACAGATACATTGGATTTTTGATGGTCTGTAAAATGCTCAGAATATGATTGTTAACTCATATGCCATTGACCAATGAACTGTTTCTGCTTGGTGGGGTCATTATTTACTAAAAGTGGCTGTAAAACAATGCAAAACAATGGAACTGTCTTTTGCACACATATAATCCATATGGAAACTATTAGGTTATGGTTGTTACATGATGTTATTTTTTCCCATAGAATACATTTGTTTCAGTGGTGTCTAGAACAGCGGTCTTGTCTTCACTGCAACATGTTATTTTCAATATTAGATTAAAATGTAAAGTCTGTAAGCCAAATTCTTGCTGCAAATTAGTTATGGTACAAATAAGAACATTTTCTGTCCAACAAATTTGAATAGTTTTTGGTTGAGAGAAAAAATAGACTAACTGAATATAGACTTCTGCATTAAGCATATACAGAGTTGTGTTTTAACCTGAATCATGTTCGACTAAATGATTACTGTTAGAAAAATGTGAGATATACTGTAGAACTGAATGAGCAATGATGCTGAGGAAATGGCAGAGATCTTCAAGTATTTATGAAGATGGAAGCTAGTATACGTCAAGTAAAACTACATCTGTCTTTTTAAAGTCATTGTATTTTACAGAATATGATCTGTCATGCTGATGGTCCCATTGACCAGGGCTTTTGCTTTAACTTATGTGGGAAATCTTACGGATAGTGTAAAGTAATTTAATTCCATGTCAGTCACGTTTTTGGGCAAGGAAGAGCATGTGGGCCTGCTGAGCAGTAGACATGGACTCCTGCAACAAAAGCAATGGGGAACAAAAAAATTCAACATTAGTGTTTCACTGTATCCCTAGAGTAGTCTGCATGTTTCCAGCTGAATCTCTTTCTCTTATGTATTTTTGGTGCTTTGAGGGATTTTGTTATTCTTGAGGGGTTTTGTTGTTGGTTTTTATTTTGGTTTTGTATTTTTGTTGTTGTTTGTTAGGTTATGTTTTGATTTGTTTTGTTTGTCCCTGCCCATATTTTGAACCCAAATCATTTGGGCAAATGCAAAAAAATTCTGGTGAAATTATTCCATATATTTAAAAGGTTTTCTTTTTCCTTCTCAGGGAATTCCTGGAATTCCTGGGAATCAAGGAGCAAAAGGACAAAAGGTACTATTAGTTGTTCAAAACACAGTTAAGACCATTATATATTATACTATCCTATTGTCTCGGTTTGGGAAGACAGCTATCTGCCAGGGAAAGCTGGAGTTTCCCTTGGAATGGAGAGTGTAAACGGCCCCCCTTTTTTTCAATTATAAATTTGCAGTCAGAGGCTTTTAGGGAAAGATTTGGGTATAGGAGTAGCAGTACTTTACTAGTATGTATAACAAAGCAAACAAAAACAACAACTACAGCATTAATAACAAAAACAGTACCAAGAACCTTGAGGGCTTTGCTTCACCAAAACCCAGGGCAGTTTAGTCCCGGTGCCCCTGCAGGAATTCTCAGAACACCAAGCTGGAATGGAGGAAAGTCCCGGGCTGGTGGCTGTGGTGGCAGGATGTCCCAGCAGGGCAGGGGGAGGTGCAGGGTCACACTGTAGCAAGAGGAGCAGTGCTGAAGAAGCCGACTCTGGGGCAGGGCTGGCCCAGCTCCAGCAGGGCGGCAGAGGAGCTCAGAATTCCAGGACGAGCAGATGATGGTAGATTTCCCAGGACTGGACCCCCTTGGCCACAGTGAAACTCTTCTCGCAGCAAGCATCAACCCAGCCGTTCTCTCTTCCCGAACATCAAAAAACAGAGTGTCCAGCTGCCTCAAGCCCTGTCCTTTTCCTGCCCCAAACTCGCGTTATCTCTCCCTCTGAGCTTTGGCCACCTCTTTGTTTTGGTTAGGTGCTCTTAAGGATCCAACACTTAATTTCCTTGGTAACTTATGGGGAAAAAATTCTTTAGAGTAAAAAAGGAACAGACCTAACCCCCAACAACTATATATATCCATTCCAAACTGAGGGTTCAGGCTTAGAGAAGAGTTTTTATAGTGGGGATTTATGACATCAAATCATGCAAAAGAATGGAGACAATTCATGGCATTTTTAAAAATCTCTTAATAGGTTTTATTTCAACTATTCCAGGAGGAATGAGTAGTTTAAAAGGAACCATGCTAGAGAAACAATCTTAACTACCTAAATCTGCATAGTTAAAGAACAGATAAAAAATGTTATGTATACATTCATTAGTCACAGAATTTTTCTGTTTATGTAAAAAATACAGGGTGAAATTGGACTGCCAGGTCAACCAGGAGCAAAAGGGTCACCAGGAGATACTGTAAGTTTCAAAACTGTGTTCTTATGAACAAATAATTGTGATATTGTCATTCTCTGCTTGTCATAAACAAATATTCAGTGGCAAATACAGGAGCAAACTAGCGTTTTCAAGTTGGAAAGACAAGGCTATGGGAAATGTGAGTTTTTAGCTCAGTGACATACTTGCAGTATGGAAATTCTGGCTGAAAGCTGTGAATTGTTTTTTTCTGTTACCCTTGCCATTACTTTCAGCTTCTGAATATTCTGACAAGAGGTTGGAGTACATTTTTATAAGTTCTTGTATTTTGATGGTTGTAAAGAGATTGTATTTTTTAGTGTAATAACTTGTCTGTCTCAGAATTTATCTCTCCTGTCATTTTTTGAGGTCTTTCCCTATGAAAATCTTCATCAGTGAGCTTCTCCTTGACATACAGTAGTCAGGCTGGATTTCATCCATTTTGGTAGACAAAGGGGGTTTTGATGTCACTTTGTAGTCTTAAAACTAGAAATAGTGCATATTCATATCTTTGAGGACAAATACAGAATACTCAGTGGTTCTCTAAAAGGGTCTTGATATTAATTTCTCAATCATCAGTACTGTCACACTGTTAAGACCATCTTAGTACCTACCTTCCCTTGCATGACAGAAATAATCTTTTCAGGGACCATTATTTCCCATTTTCAGTGACTGCAGGGGTGTTGTGTTAGCTTTTGCCTTGGTTGGATGACAGGAACCTTGAAGGAAGAGGATGCCAAAGATCTCAATGTGGACCTTTTAATCCTCTCTCCTTCCTGATGAATCACTTTAACATCCTAACTGAGGTTACCATCTTCTAGAGTGCCTAAAGTCAGGCCTGACACCAAAATTACTTGGGCTTACATACCACTGCAGTATTCCCTGTTCTGAAGAAAATCTTTGTTTTGATGGAGGTTAACAACACCTATATTTGACCATTTTGGTATGTGCAGTCTTGTGTAATTGCATGTCACTGCATGCCAAATTGGCCATCTGGGTATGAAAGTAACTACTAACCTAAGCATCATTTATATACTGGTGGGCTGGAGTGTTCCTCATGGTATGCCTCTCCTCTCCTCTCCTCTCCTCTCCTCTCCTCTTCCTC
>VZDJ01000302.1:8016935-8071709 GCA_008694505.1 Cyanoderma ruficeps
TCCTCTCCTCTCCTCTCCTCTCCTCTCCTCGTTCCTTAATAAAATATATAATCAGTTAAAACTGATGTCATTTTTGTTGGAGATAGAAATTTATATCAGTTTGGGATTTTAAAAAACCTGGGCTACTCTGTCATCCAGTACATTTAGAATTTCCTACACAGCATGCATTTAACCCCCTATCCAAACAGCATCTCTTCCTTTCCTGATTACCACAGGCACAAGCACTACCTTACAGCTGTCAGAAAGACTTTTTTGTATAAAGACGTTAATTTCTCTTCATGAACTTAGAGGACTTTTCCAGCTTTCTCCTAAAGACCTCTGGAAAAAATAGTTTTCCTTGACAACAAGTATTGCAGTGGTCCAGATCAGTTGTCCAGTTGTTCTCTCACCTGTGCCTCCTAACTATTTTTATTGCCTGTTACTGGAATTTTTTCTCCATTTATTTCTGAGCAAAGTTGAACAAAATGCCAAAGGGAAAGCTATATCATCAACTCCAGTAAAGCCTTGTGGAATTCCAAAGTGCTCATGTTTATTTAACTCACCTACCATATTTTCTTCAAATTTTATTTAGATAAATAACATCTGGTTCATGATACACTTGAAAATAATTTATTACTCTTTCCTGTCAATTCATTTAATGTATTTTTTTGTCACCTGATAAATTAAATAGGAGATTGATGCATGGAATATCTGAATACGTTATATGTCATTTGGGAATTAAACCAGAAAAGATAGTGGGATTTTCCTTGTATTAGTCACACTGAATATGTTTGTTCCAGAAAACACAGATGGAAAGCTTGTGGTGGTCTATTAATAGCTTGGGAAAATTTTTCAGTAACAAGTTCTCCTTCAGTAATGACTATCCCTATTGCATTGCCAGCACCAGCAATTAATTTACCTGACATATAATGTCAGCTCTGAAAAACAGGACAAGAAGCTACATTTTATGTCCTTGAATTGTTCTACATTTTTGTTCAGGACATTCTCTTCTCTTCTAATTTTATATAGTTTTCTGATTATGTTCACAAGCCTTTCCTCTATTGCATCTGAAAGTTTCCTTCTTGCAGTGTGCTGATTTAGTAGTCTCCATGTAATTTTTTAAACAAAACAAGTTAAATATGGCCTAGTAATGAAAGTACAAGAAAGGAAACCAGGAAAAATGGATTTTATTTATCTTTTTCCTGCAGATGTATTCTTGGCCTTTAATTATACTAAATGTATTTTCTGATTTGCCTTCTCTGCTATGTGTTTGCAGGTCAGTGTGGATATATATACACATAGCTGATTTAATTGAAAGAAAAGAAGCTATTCTGTACATATAGTATTTCTGCATTTTTTAAGATAAAATGAATGAGGGGCCTTCTTGGTGAGCACATGCCACTTCTGTAATCCGAGGACTGATGTGGGTTTCACTAGAAACGATCTAGTGAGCTGGTAGAGTGTCTATTGCCTAAAGAATAGGTTGCTATATTTATTGATGGAAAGTTTTGGTGACAGTATTTTCTTATCATAAAGCAGGCAAGAAACATGCCTGTTAATTATCTGTGGTTAAAAATTAATCTGTGGTTAATTTGTATTCATCTTTGCTTAGTGGTAAAGCAGAGGTGAAATACCAGAAAATTGATGAAATTCTGAAAACCATGGCTGTAGAGAATTACTTCTTGCTTTAGGTATTCTGAATTTTCTCTCCTATTTCAGAAATTTTTCTTCTAGGCTGCCTCTTAAGCATGCTCTTGTAGCAAATTGTATCTCACAGTATTTAAGCAAGTCCATGTAAAACAATAATATATTGTTTTTATTGATGCATACAGTTCTAGACTTAAAGTGAAGTGAGATGAAGTGGTGAAAAAGACAATTGTTAACACTAGATATGGAAAATACAATTAATGGGAATTCCATCCTGGAAAGTATGATTTCAAAGAAGAGTTTCTTTTCTAATATGTACTTGAGACTAGCTTTAAACAGAAATTAGGAAAGTCAACCCTTGGATGATTTAATACTCCTTAGCTCTTATTTTATGTAGGGAACCTACAGCTAAACATGCCCTTATGAACATGATTCCATTCGAGCAGTCCAGGGGGTTGTTTTGGCTTTGTACATGTGCTGAAGTATCATGATCTGGAATGGCAGAAGCTATTGGGTTCTTGAATGAGCAGTTTAACGCTGAAGATTTTACAGAAGATGCAAAGCTGTGGCCCTGAAAGTTAAGTGCTCCTGATAAATCTCCACAAAATTTGAACAAGAGTCAAGCCATAGCAACCTTTGAGGGACACATGGTCAGAAAGGAGAAAGAGAATTATGAAATGCCACAAATACTTTTGCTGGTTTTGTAAATCCTAAGCAGAAGCCAAGAAACTTTTGTGTCACTTTCAGTTACAACTAAGGATGCATTACAGACTGCGTCTTCAATTAAAGAATTTTTTCTCTCAGAAGTATTCCATGACAGCACTGTTCTTTCCTCCTGTGTGTTTTTTTTCCTATGCACAGTAGCCCTTCATTAGACCACAGAAGGTCTAAATATTCCACTGTAGTGTATCAAAACTATAGCCTGTATAATAAGATAAAAGACATTGTATTTACTGTTTATTTCACTAAAGAAATAGAATAATGATGCTGCTAATACAATACTAATGCAATACTGAGCTCATTTTTCCTCTGTCTTAGTAGAGAAATGTCTTTGTCTTTTTCATAAATAAATAGGGTTTGATGGGACCAGAAGGTTCGCTTGGTCTACCTGGAGCTCCTGGGCCTAAGGTAAGTGTTTGAGTCAATTTGCTTGTGACTTTGATGAATTACTGCTTTGTATGTAAATTTGGTCTGGACAATGCCAGGAGTTTGCAGCTCATTTTTTGGTGTATTGAATATTGTTGAGCAGCTGTATGATTTTCCCTGTGTTACCTTCTATGATAGTTCACTCTCAGGAGAGGTTAATATAACTCAGTAAATGGTGCCTGTCATCCCATGGGGATTTAACAATTGCGGAAATGGACATAAGACACTGTTTCAGCTTTACAGTCCTGGAAAATGTTCTGCAATGCAGGAAACCAGATAATTCTCAGTATACATCTGAACTTTCCCATGTTACATTTATTTATATTTTAATTGTGTTCAATAGCGTTATGTGCTGTTTCTTCCACCCAAGGAGCCAAACTTACTTCAGATGTGACTTTATTGATTGCACTGCAGCTACAGCAAGAACTAATTTTAACAATGTTCTAAAAAGCTAAAATAAATACTACAAATTCAGATTGGTTGCTGTAACCTTTTAATTTAATCCAAAATGAGATTAAATTGTAAGTAAGTATTGAATTGTATGTCCTAGAGAATATTTAGGAATCCATTGCCCAAACTTTGTATTTAAATTTAGATCCCTTTACCCTCATACATTATTTTACATCCAAAAGTGCATATGCGTTTCTTTATAATTGTATACTGACAGTAGCATTTTTTTAAGTGACAATGTTTTCTATGGTCAAGAAGATTGAATATCTATGATACAACTGAAAATTAATGAACTTAATTTTTGTCTGTGAAAAATGCTTTTATTTTGTATATTTATTTCACTTAGAATGTAAGCTGTTTCTTAGAGAATCATTCCTAATAAGCTCATTCTTACAGAAGTCCATCATGAAGTAGTCAATAATTCTTAGATTTAATGCAAATCCTCATGCTGAACATATGTCTAATTTCACAGGCTGCAATAAAAGCCAAAACATAAATAAATATTTTGACTTAGACAATTAAATAAGGTGATGGAAATTGGCGGTTGGTACACACAAACCTGGAGTGACTGTGTCAGACAAATGACACAGGTGGAGATGGGGCAGGTGCGCAGAAGCTGGTAGATCACGTTTTGTCATTGGTATCCCTCTTTCCCGAGAGAAAGTTAAACCTTCAGGCTACCTGTAATGGAGAAGAACTTTAGCCTTTCAGTCACTACCTGTGCCTGTTTTTAAAAGTAGGTTTCTCAACAGTGTCTGTTAATGTTTGCTAGTCATACCATATGAGACAAAACATAATGATATATCAGCCACACTCCTGCATTGTTATATAGGGTGATAAAGGCGAACCAGGAATACAGGGGAAACCAGGATCATCAGGAGCCAAGGTAAATATAATTCTGGGAAGCATTCTAGTTAAAGAAGGGATTCATTTACTTTTTCATGATTTACTAATTTTCCATTATTTCCCCTGGTTAGTTATAAGGCAGTTTGTTTCACAGTAAAACGTCACATTGCATCAGAATCCATTTGATGACATATTCTTATTAATTTTATACTAGATTTTAGGCTGTGAAAATCAGATGTTAAGTTCAAACCTACAAACACTGTCATTACTTGAGGTAGTATTTTTTGTGTAATTTTGAAACATCAGCTGTATTAAAAGACAGTAGAAATAGATACTGGATGTGGCTTCTCTATATTCACCATCCCTTCAAAAATCCTTCAGACATTTCAGTCATCTTCAGTTATAAAATTTCAAAATATCATAGCCAAAGCGTATCATGTGGACTTGAGAAACATGCAGTGTGTGTTTTTACACACAGCACATCACTGACACACAGTTATTGTATTACTCAGGGGGATCTAGGAGTACCAGGGGCTCCAGGTGAACCCGGCTACCCAGGGATTCCTGGTACCCAGGGATTAAAGGTAAGTATTTTTTCCAGTTTTACATTAATCGCATCTTTTTTTGAAAGTGCTTTTCTTATAATTGATGATTATTTAACAAAATCCTTTCTCTAAACACATCATTATTATTTGATAAGTTTGACACATTTAAAGCAATAATATGTCCATCCTGAAAATTTTCTTCTGAAGGATAAAGGCCTTGATGTGAAGGCATTTGTGGTGAGTTGACCTTGGATGAATGCCAGGTGCCACCAAGCTGCTCTATCACTCCCCTCTTAAGCAGGGCAGGGAAAAAATCAAGAAAATAAGATGGAAGAAAGCTCATGGGTCAAGGTAAAGACAGTTTAATAATGCAAAAGGAAATGCCATATGTGGAAGCAAAATGAAACAAAATATTTATTCTCTGCTTCCTGTCAGCATGTGTTGTTCCGCCAATTCCCAGGAAGCAGGACTTTAGTACACATAGAGGTTTGGAAGACAAATGTCACAATAATGAAACTTCCCCTCCTTTCCCTTTCCTTTAGCTTTTATTTCTGGGCAGACATCTTATGGTATGGAATATCCCATTCAGTTTAGGTCATGTGACCTGGCTATGTTGTAGAACTATAGAATGGTTATGTGGAAAGGGACCTTAAAGATCATCTAGTTCCAACCCCCATGTCATGGGCAGGGACACTTCCTTCCACTAGAGGAGGTGGCTCAAAGCCCCATCCAACCTGGCCTTGAACACTTCAAGGGAGGAGGTATCCACACTTTCTCTGAGCAGCTTGTCTCAGTGACTCACCACCCTCAAGATAAGGAATTTCTTCCTAATAAGCCTAATTTCAATTTGAAGCCATTCCCTCTTGTCCTGTCGTTACAGACCCTTGTGAAAAGTACCTCTCTGGCTCTCTTCTAAGCCTCTTTCAGGTACTGGAAGGCTGCTCTAAGGTGTCTCCAGAGTCTTCTCTTCTCTGGGCTGAACAACCCCAGCTCTCTGTCTGTCTTCATGAGAGAGATGCTCCAGCTGTCTAGTCATATTCATGGCCCTCTGCTGGACTTGATCCAGCAGATCCATGTCCTTCTTATGTTGGGGGCCCTGGAGCTGGACAGAGATGCAGTCTCAGGAGAGTGGAGTGGAGGGGGAGAATTGCATCCCTTGCCCTGCTGGCCACACTGCTTTTGATGCAGCTCAGGATGCAGTTGTTTTTCTAGGCTGGAACTGCAGATTGCCAGATCATGTTAACTTTCTTATCTATCAACAAGCACAGGCCCTCCTCTGCAGAACTGCTCTCAACCCTTTCTTCACCTAGCCTGAATTTGTGTCTCCATCTATGACCTTGCCTGGCCCTGGCTTATGGGAAAAGGGGGGGATTTGGAGAGGCAGCCTTGATGTGTCAGGGAACTCTGCTGAGCAAGACTCAAAGCACTGGTGTATTATCAACACCTTCCTAGCCACCACTGCAAAGCATAGCACTATGAGGGCTGCTATGGAGAAGATGAACTCCTCAGCCAGACCCAATATGGCATTAGAGAAATAGAAGTTAATCAGGCATTTTACTTTCATAAGGGGAGAAAGGTTGAAGGGTAAAGAGACAATAAGATAGAAGGGTGATGTTATGATTAAAATGTTATGAAAATGCAGAAGTATTCCAGTAGAGTTTATCTTCTGCTCCAGAAGGCACACATTTCTTGTATGTCCAATGTCATATATGCCAGCCTCGTATACGTCTTAAACATACTAGAGTACTTCCCATGTCAGTAGACACATATATGGACGTGCTTTACCTTAACTAGAGCATGGAGTCAGTGTCATAATATTAGTTTAATTAGTTTCATTATTGCTATATACTCAATATCTAGGGGTTATGTAAGGTACATATACTAAGGCAATAATATTTTATGAAGGATGATTTTGTTAAAATTTATAAAACTTCTCCAAATTTTAAACTGAAGAAGTCTTTGAAAAGGTCATTTATTTCATATGAAGACACAAGTTAGCTGGAGTTACAAGTCAAATGATAAACTGAATTATTCAGGAAGAAAAGTGCAGTTTGGGCATCTGACAGAAAAAGTGAAGCCTTTGAGCTATAGATGATTTTAAAACTTGAAACAACTGAATATTTTACATTCAAGTAGAATACAACAAAATACTACAGCTGGCATAAATGGTTTTGTATGTTCTGGGGCTTTCAGTCAGGAAAATACTTGCTATGGCAAAAATTTCCTCTTCACTAATGTTCAACATTTCATTAAGCATTCTTTTATTTTCCACCCACCAAAAAAAAGAATGCNAAAAAAACCAAACAAAAAAACCCAACCCCAACCAAGAACACAACGTTTTTGGCTCTTACAAGAAAGCTGACAAAACAGACCCAGAAATCTCCATTCTAGTTATTTTCTTTATTGAACGCAGTTTTGGACATGCCCTACAGATCTGTCCTTTGCTATTTTCATGGTTCAGCATTTTGATTTATGTCTTTATGTTTAAACATAAGATATCAAGAGTTACAGTAAGAGTCATCTCCCATAACTTTAAGTTTCCTTTTCAATTAATGAAGAGAGATAGGCACATTTTGTAGTATATATTTTATACCTCTGTTGTTAATTGGAATGAACAGTTTTCATGCACTGCCTGTTTCTCTCTAATGTCAATTAGATGCTGTTCAGACAAGTTGATAAAACTACATACCTGACTTCTAAGCCCTGTTTACACCATCTGATTACAAATCCCTCCCATTGTTGACTTTAAATATTTCAAGGCAAAACAAGTGGGTGGAAATGGAGCTTAGTCCTTAAATATTTTGATTTAATTTAAATATATAGGGTTTTGTGGTGCAAAATTACTTCTTTTCTTTGTTTTGCATTGCTTCTACGTGCAGTGGTGCATTCAGCTAAAATTTAACCCATGAGAAACATTGCCTCCCTTCTTGTCTACATCCTCTCTACTCCCATGCACTGTGTAGATAAAATCCTGCTAGATTTGGCACCTCATTATGTTGTATTTTATAATTTTTACTTGGTATGTGAGTATCCACTCTCTCTTTTAATTTTTTACTTGTTACATGAGTATCTACTTTCTTTTTGGTAGTTGTTTTAATGACAAAGTCCTTTCTTAGTATACCTTTCTGGACTTTTTTTTGTGTACATGGGGATAAAGCGATTTGTTTTCTTTCAGTACATACTAAGAAAAAGCTAGATATTTCTCTTGTCATTCTTGTGTTAAATTAAAGCACAGATTACATGTTTTAGAGGTGACTCATGTTTAAATGGAGATCTTTCTTCTAATATTTTACAGGGGGAGAAAGGAAACCAAGGTGACACTGGTATCCAGGTATATAAACTTTTTTCCTAATGAAATCATCTGGCATTGCTATTTATACAAATCTTAGGTATTAATTCAGACAAGGTTTTTAAAGCTTAAACCCCACAGAAGGTTAGCTTGAATAGCAGCAGTAACTCTCCTTCAAGGAAATGTGCTCAGTATGAAAGACATCAGTTTTCAGCTGCATTTCTGGGGGCCTGAGTAGGCTGTTGGCATTTGGTGCAGAGCTGTGTGCTCTTAGCAGTGGCGCAGGCACAGGGCTGCAGGTTGTGCTGCTGCCCCAGAGGCCTGGGACACCTGTCACAGGATGTGCTCTGTCCCTGCCTGAAGTGCACTGCAAGATCATAGAAACATAGTCAAAGTAACTCCACCTGGCCTCTGCTTACCCACTTTACTATTAGCATGTGGGATTTTCCTCCTTCTCATCTAGAATCATGGAAATGCCTACAAGAAAAAGAAGAGTATACTGTCTTTACTTGAATCCTGGCTTAGTTCCTCTATGTAGAGGTAGAAATTCATGGTAGAAATTTTATTCTGCAGTTTCTGCTCTGATCTCTTAGCAGAGTAACTTTTCAGATTGATTTGTCCTGGTTTAGAATGAGGTTTTCGTATTTAGGTCCTTGTGTTATTTTTTTGATAGTTTAATTACATGTACCAGATAAATCTATATTTTATAAAATGTGCTTCTTTTCTGAAGGGACTGAAAGGAGAAAAAGGAAGACAAGGAAATCCAGGCTTACAGGTACTGTTAAAATAGTGATCCTCCTTCAAGAGAGGCATAGTGATCCTGGTTTGAGGCCACGATTTATATTTGTTTTTTAACACCTCTTCCATCAACACGTATAGGTCTTTGCATCAGGTGAAATATATTTATGTACAATGTGATAGCATAGTTATATAAATTACCCCTTAAACACTCTTTGTATTTTTAAAATAAAAAATATAGCACGTGCAGAGAAGATGGAGCAACACTTCTCTCAGCTGTGAATGCTTGAAGGATCAGAGGAAATGCACATGAGTTGGAACACCGGAACTTGATATACAGGAAAAACATTTTGCTTTGAAGGCGGTCAAACACTGAAGCAGACTGCTCACAGATACTGTGGCAAAACCTGCCTGGACAGCATTTCAGGTTGATCACGCTGCATCTGTTCTGGAAAGGAAGTTGAATCCAAGGAGGTCACTTCAGCCCACATGTTCTTGTGTTCTGTGATACTGTATCTTGAGAAACAGAGCATAAGTGGATTTCTTTTATTATTGTAGTAAAGCCTTAATTATAGAATATTTTTATAAAATAGTTATGAGTAATATAAAATGCAGATAACAGCAAAAAGTGGCTTTTGTGTAAAGGTTATAAGAGTGACACTTGAGATGTTAAGAATTTGCATGTACCATGCAACACTTTCATATAGTTCATTACCTCCTAGACTATACTGGGAGTCATTATTGACATCTTCTGTACTCATAAATTACAGATGTTTCCTGTTTCAGCTGTAAATCAGTGAGACCCAGTTGTTTCTCTTTAACTCTAGGCCAGTGTATTCTGATTGTGTCATAGTTGGCGATCTTATTATTCCACAGAAAATAGCTCTTAGTATTTATAAATACTTGTTAACTGCATAGTCTACGTCATGTCTAAACAGAGAAGTATTTTTTAGAGGTACATATCTAAAACTAGACTTGGAAGGAAGCCACAGTTGCTTTTTTCAGAATTATGACATGAATACAGCTGCCTGTCTAGCCAGATGGACCTGATTCCTGGGGATTCTGGGCAGGAGATCTAGACTGCATGTCCGTTAACACTCTCAGAGATATGTAGGTTGAAAATAGTTCATTTTTAAACCTGAGCAAATTTTTAAAAGGAGAGATAGTTTAAACTAAAAGACTGGTCATTGACTTAACCAAATGTAATGTCCTAGACTAACGCTTTACAATTTGAACTTTGTTTATTTATTTTGCAAATAATGGGAATTCTTTTTTTTTTTTTTGTCATAAGGGAAAACAAAGTGATAGTGAAATAATTTTTTTTTTCAGCTAGAATGATACAATTGAATTGCTATTGCTTGCTCGCTTATTTTTGGAGAAAGCTGAAAAAACAATACAAACTGAGTCTAAAATTGTTTCCCATGCTTATCTGGTTTGGTCAACAACTGAAAAAATCAGTCATTTAGTAGACAACACAAAGTCTTTCCAAGAATGCTCAAGACTCCAAGACACAATACAGATTTCCTTGTCTGTAAGAGTGAATCACAAAAGTGAACTGCCATCTTGCCATTGGACGTAATGGTCAGTAACACCATTGTGCCACTTGGCAGAAATGACACCAAAATAATTTGCTAGCATACAAAATCTGCCTTTCCACTGAGTCTGTATTTCAACGGCTCTGAAATTAATTTCTGCCTAGTAAAACAGTATTAAACAGTTTGAATCAGGAATTTATTTCTGCTAGGACATGTTGTTTCTTTTGTAAAGTGAATAAGGTTTTATCTCTTAAGTCTGTATTATGTTTGTATGTTTATGATATGTGTGATATATTCCCAACTTATCCGCTTGGTACATGATATTAAAGGTAATACTGAAGTTCATTCATCCTGATATAAATTTTTCACCATAATATGCAGTTTTGGTTTTTGTACTATAGCAATCAGAGAATCTTTAAAAATTAACATTTGTGATTGATTACTGAAAATGAAGGACAAAAAATAATAATTTTTGATTCCAAGTAATTTGGCTCAGCCTGCATTTTAAATTTCTTTCTCATCTTATTTTTTAAAGGGAGTAGAAGGATTGAGTGGAGAACGAGGAGAGGTACGTATTTTTGCAATGATAAATATAGTATTACAAAATTATTCCATTTGTTTCTGCAAATTATGTGATCTGTAAAATGTGTGTTTAGTCTTACTTCTTTACTCACATGTCTATAAGCAACAGAGGAAAAATTGAAAAATATCAGAGAAAGAAGTATTAGTTATAAAGAGACAGAATGAGATACACATTTCATTAAAAAGTATTAAAACCACGCATATACTTTAAGAGAGTTAAAAAGCCAGGAAACCAACCAAAAAAAAAAAAAAAGGTTTGGTTGAATAGAGGAAATAACTCAAGAAAACAACTAAAGAAAAAGAATCATTTTGTTGCATGTCGTTTAAAAATTGATATTTAAAATATTAATTTTGTTGGGGTTTATTTATTTATTTCAATATTTTGTAAAATCAGAGTATACACTGTCCCATTAATCCAATTCTCCTTCAAATGTATTTAGGTATTTTTTGTTCAACCTTTTCTTTAAAGCATTGTTGCATAACAATAGCTGGATACATTACTTGGAAATTCCATTCTGATAATGAAATAATTTTATCCATTTTAACAGATAAGTTGTTTCATATGCTTCTGTGGTTCAAGGAAATACTTGAGTTGCGGTTTGGCTTATAGGTGTTTTGCTAAATTTTTGCCAAAACTGGTAGAAGATTCCTTGTATGCTGTTGAATTAGTCTCCTTAAGTACTATAAATCACGGCAATGAACTATTTCTACTGGAAATGCATTTAAATAATTTCTTACTATGTATTAAGCTATAATGATGTCATTGTGTTTACTTATCAAACCTATAAAATCAGTTTATTTTCTAATTTTCTAAAATAAGTTTTTTGTTAGACTCTGATTTCTACAAAATTTTTTCAGCTTGTAAGTCTCAGCACTTACTGAGCTGTTTTCCTTCCTTTGCTTTTCTTTGCCAATAGCCAGGGTCAGCAAACAAGGCCCCACATGCATGTGGTTGAACATTAAAAGACCAAGATATACTGTGGAAAATTTTCCCCCTGCAGTTTCAGTTGTTTCTTGGCAAGTTCTTCAGGCAGTTCTACTGATGCTTCCAACATTTTCTCCTGGTGTTTTTATGCTGGCTTCTTGCCTCCAGTGTTGTTCTACAGTAGATGCTGTTTCTCCAGTATTCTCTGGTTCTTAATGCCTTTTAGCCCCTTTAAGATTTAGTTCAGATGGCTCAGCTTTCAAGTCTTTTATGTAAATATAGTCCATAGGAGTAAAAGGAATTAAAATTAAAAACCAAAACAAAGCCCCTCCTAGCTGTAAATCCGACATGATTTCAGATCTCATCACATATAGTTTCTAGTATAGCCACAGGTAGCTACATAAGCACCATGTGTTTAACTCTGAGCCTTACTGTCTGTTTAAAAAAGTACCTTCGAAATTATGAACTAGAAATGAGCAAGTACAAATCTACATGAGGTAACTAAGAGGATCCCTTCTCTGTGACTACATTTGAGATGATAATATTAAGAAAATAAATTACAACTAGAACTTTGGAAGAAGTTGTATCTGAATTAATGTATGACTTGTGAAGGTATGGACTGCTGTTCAGGTCATGCCCCTGAGCTGGCCACCCTTACAGCAGTACTCTTAGGCACTTGACTGACATCTGTCACATTTTATCTCATTTCTCTGTTTCTTTAAGAGCATGAACTACCTGTCTGATTTTACAGCCCAGCTCATAAAACTGTTTAATCTGACACTGAATTTAAAGCTTGTTACCCTGTAGTAATTCATGTATAGAATTCTGGGCATTGTTACTAATATAGACCAAGCCAGGAAGCTTTGAATTTTTCTGATGTGAAGAATCTTGATATTTAATGTAGGAGATATTACAAAGTAATATAAATACCATAATTTAAAATCAGTGTAAGTCTTTTGAGACTGTATGCATGAGTATTTCTTAAATTTCTATTATTTGCTTCAGTAAGTTTGTCATGTATAATAGTCCTGTTCTCACAACTTCATCTAAAATAGTTGGAAGTGAAGAAAATTTTTCAGCAACTAATAATGTTATGCAGAAGCTGTGCAAGCAAGAGAGGAAAAAACTCTTAAGGGAGCAAACGCAGTATACTGACTTTAATGTTGGGCACATACCGGAGGTTTGTTGGCTCCAGAGCAGGGAAAGAGTTCCACATGAACTATTGCAGTAGGTAATTCCATACATAAAACCATTGCTTTGGTGAAGATATATTTAAATATTTTTCAGCATTTTTTTTTACCTTTTCCAGTGAAGCAAACAGACTACAGTAACTATCAATCAGATGGAAAAAAAAAAAAAGAAGCAAAAAAATCCCTAACTGAAATAAAATTATTTTTCCTTTGTCTTATACACTGCAGATAGAAAGGTAAAAGGCTTGATTATTATTGTAAGTTTCCAGGAACTTCAGTGGTGCCAGAATTTCACATCCAATTTTTCTGGTCTTCTAAGGATTTTAACATACTATTAAAAAAATTCTGTTTCTGAGGAAAAAGTGAATAAAACCCTTCCTTCCATGTGTTAATAATGAATAGTAAAATGGGTCTTGAAAGTTAAGAGAAGGTAATTTATTTCTAGTTCTCTTTCGTAGTTTTATGTGAAACAGCTACTAAGGAATCTGAATTTTAGCAAAATGGATCTCATCAATATCAAGTTAATTTTCACTGGTGTCACATTAGGTTTATGAAGAACTTCTGTAAAGGTTTCTCTGAATATGTTTGTTTGGTGCTACCTAGCTTCCAAATGATCTGTGAACATATAATTGGCTTTTCATTGATTTTTCATTCCAGAAAGGTGAGAAAGGAGATCCAGGCATTCGAGGCATCAGTGGCCAAAAAGGAGAATCTGGTATCCAGGGTTCGATTGGACCTCCTGGTCTCAGAGGTCAGCCAGGAGATAGAGGACCCCCAGGACCACCTGGATCAGATGGAAAACCTGTATGTATAGGACTTCAAACTTTTCATTCTGTGTACCTTAGAAACCAGAAAGAATTGCATGCTCTGTTCTCTGTTCAATGCAGGCACGAGAATTTTCAGAAGAGTTTATTCGACAGGTGTGTTCAGACGTACTGAGAAGTAAGTTTGAAAGCTTCTTTACTGTTGTTTTGTTGTTTGAAGTGCTAAAGAAGTTTCCTGGTAATTATAGAAACGCTTTTTTGAAAGCATGTTCCATATTACCAATTTATTTCTTGTTTTCCTACACGTGTGGAACTATATTTCCACATCACAGGCTCCATACTTTACCATCTTGTTTCCTAGAGGTCTTATATTATCTTAAGAGAGGGAACTGATTTTGTGTTAGTGGTCGAGGGCAATATTTCTATTGTTACAACACTTTAAACAATTTTTTGTTTGAATTCTCCCAGCCCAGTTGCCTGTCATTCTCCAGAGTGGAAGACTACAAAACTGTAACCATTGTCAGTCCCAAAGTGCTCCCCCAGGACTTCCAGGACCGCCAGGTCCAAGAGGCCCTGAAGGCCCAAGAGGGTTTCCTGGTTTACCAGGGAATGATGGCATTCCAGGGCTGATGGGCATGCCAGGTCGCCCTGGGGCTCGTGGGACGAGAGGTACAGTGTGCATGTGTCACGGTGCTAAAGGCCTTTATGCCTCTGTTGTCTGCTTCAGGTTCTGAATGGGATTAATGCAAGGTGGAGTAAGAGAACAGCTGGGCTTGTTTGGCTGAATGGAACTGTGAACATGGAGCAGTGTGGATGTTTAACCACCTTCAGGGAGCAACTGACAGGAGAGAGAATACAAGAACACAGCCAGATAGTTATTATTCAGTTCCACTGTAGTCAAATTCTGTTCTAATCTTTTTAGAGAGTTCTTAGTCTTGTGTAAATATTTCTACCTGCATTTAGATTATTTTTTATGCCAAATATGCCTAGACATAGATTTCAAAGTATTTCCATGTTTTCTGGTTTCTTTTCTTCCAAACTTGTTTGTTTCTGCTGTTTTAAGGAGCAGTATTTAGTCACTGGCTACTTAATTTCTGGTGCTGATGTTTGACATCCAACAACTTTTATATTCCCTTTGATTTCCTGACTTTTTGTCCTTTTGTTCTCCTTATCTGAAAAGGATTTTTGCTCCTTTCTTTATGATTTTCGTAAACATTCTGGATTCTTTTTTGGCAGGCTAAGGTTTATGCTTTCAGGTAACTCAGCTGGCCAAGCATTCCAATTGATATCTGTGATGTATTTGCAGACTTTATGTTAAGTATGTGATATAGTCTGGAACTAAAGCAAGAGTCTAGGTGGAGTCCATAATTTGGTAACTGGTAGCATCAAAATAATCAGGAAAATTGTATGAAATAACAGCTAGCTAGTAATGTGGCAATAGTAAGCAGACAAATGGTTGATAAATATTTACTTTCTTTGTGACTTACTACCTGTGAGCTAGCACACCAAATTCATTTTTTATATAATGATGATTTGCCTGTAGTACTTTTATAATTTAATCTACAACAGGAGAATATGCAGTTTTTTGCTGGAGCTGGCACTAGCAGTTCTGGTTATTCCATAGAAGTTTGAAAAATAGATAATGTATCTATGAAGAAATTGAATTTACTGGGTTGTACTAGTGTGAGAGAGCTCATATTTTGACCCTCACAGTATTTCTTTGGTGGAAATTTAATTCTGCTTTGTGTGTTGTGGAACATTTTCTATATATTCTGTATTCCACAGGGATTATGATGAAAAACTCATGTTTCCTTTATAAAACATATTAAAAACTTTGCTGATAGGAAGGCAATGACATCAAATTTCTTAATTACCTATCATATATTCGCTCAGCTGATAGTGGTTGTCTGCTTAACTGTTGCTACATCAGCTCTAAATTCAGTAGAAATTAACATGATTTAGAGCCCAGTCACACTGTGGAGGTTACAAGAAAAGGCTTGTTTTGCATCCAGTTATTTGCTTTCAAAATACTACATGTTTTCAATAAATATTCAATAAATATTATCAAATGCTGATTTCTGACTTAATTGGATGAAAATGAGGTGCAGAGATATGCATCTGTTTGCTAATTCACAGGACTGCCAGGGAAGAATGGTGCAAAAGGCAATCAAGGAGTTGGCGCTCCTGGGATCCAAGGCCCCCCCGGACCTCCAGGTGAGGGACAGTTCAGGTGTGCAGATTCTGTGCATGCTAATAATGTTTTTGAAGTCTGGTTTCGAAAAAAATTTGATGTAATTTGGAAAAACGTGCATAGTTTGTACACATCTTACCAAATATATTTTAGGGTAATACCTGTCTCTTGCATACCTTATAAATTGTTGTATAATGCATTTTTAATATAAGACAGGTCCTGTAGAGATTGGTATCTGAGACTGCTCTTTCTTGATAGGTGGATCTTGAAGTCAACTACATATGAAAACTGAGCCCTAATATGATCATGTGACTTGTAATGAGGGACATATTCTTCATAACATCAGTGTATGCGTACAAAATGTAAAGTTGAGCATTTGGAAGGTATATTAGGGTCCCATCCAAAGCCAGAGAAACAAATAAAAGTAGGGGGACTGATTCTTGTGGTTCCAGATTTTATGAAAAAGTAGAATAGTGTACTAAAGCAGATTTTCATATTTTCCTCCAAAAGCTATCTTTATTTGAAGTGTTTTGCATGTGCTTTAAAAAAATCTTTATAAGATAACATCATGTTGTTTATATAAATATACAAGCAGTTTGTGACGAGAAGTGCCTTTGTGGAAAGGAAATCTTCTTTATCTGCATACTTCACCAAAGAGTGTTGTGGGTCCATACTTGCTCATTTTCATTTTGATAGTATTGCATGTATTATTTATTTATTTATTTATTGCTTGTGTGTTATTAAGGTCCTGAAGGTCCACCAGGCATGAGTAAGGAAGGACGTCCTGGAGAGCGTGGACAGCCTGGTAAAGATGGAGATCGTGGCACTCCAGGAATGCCAGGACCAGTTGGACCCCCTGGAATTTGTGACCCATCACTGTGTTTTAGTGTAATTGTGGGGAGAGATCCATTTAGAAAAGGACCAAATTATTAATTTGTGATATGATAATTTAGAGGAATAGTTATGGTGCTTATCTTTCATGGTCGTTCAAATCTCAGGAAGGTGACCAGCAATAATCCCATAAGAAGGAACAAAAGTACCTCTGACATTAAAAGCATTAAAAATAACAGTCTCAAATGTTATACATTGCTTTAGACAAGAAACTCCAAAACTCCAGTCACTTTTTTTTATATCTTGCACTGGTTGAATCTCAAGTGTTTTTAAAGAGGTTATGAGTTTTAATAGAAATAAAACTAACTATAATATTTGGTATTTAGTATTTAAGTATCCTATCATTCTCCATTTACCTCTTTTTACCAAAGAAAGTCATTTGCAAAATTGCTGGAAACACCACTGGGAGCAGAATTAGGTCTTAAATGGCATTGGTCAGGTATAAATAACTGTGAAACTTTTCACATGCAGCCAACATACACAGTATTTGATTTTGAAAGAATATGGCTGGCTTTGACTTCATATGTGCGCAAATTTCGTTGCCTTAGTACATTTCATGTCATTGCTCCAGATGTGAATGAAAGCATGTTATCAGATTTTTATGGATTAAGACAGATACTTGACCTCATCACAGAAGAAATGTCACCTATTTTCCCATGCAGCTCTGCTTAAAACTGAGACAAAATGCAAGGGCAGAACTATAAATTCAGGGGCCAAGGTTTTATTGAAGATGGTACTGTCAACTACTAAATGTCAAAAGTTTCCATGTGAGTGATTCAACTCATATGAAAATAGCATTAAAAATGAAAAAGGGCAAAAACCTGACATAGCTGGCTTTAGCTATGATTTGACAAAATTAAAGATCTAAAAATGTTTGTACAGCCCCAATGTAACAGTTCTGTGTAATGAAGTATCAAGTTATATACCCTTTGCTGTTTCTGCTCAAGGGCTGCTTGCCAAATTGAAGAAGCAGGTTTACAAGGAGAAAAGGTCTAACTGGTGGCTAACCAGCTGCAATGTTTGTTGTGCTGTTTCCTTTTCCATTTTAAGCCAGCTGTGTGTATTTTTCATTGTATGCTTTGCTAATGAAGTGTATTGCTTGCTTTTACATAAAGAGCAAAGGCACAATTCCCATGACAGATTTTAAATTTAATTTCTTAAATTAAGGCAGAGTCCTATATTAAGTTAACCGATGCTTCATAAGTCACTTTTTCTAATGTGTTGTTTTTCTGTTGTCCTACTATCAGAGATTGTTAATATGCTTGACATTCAAGGTAAAATAAAAAACACAATTTCCAGTAAGATGTGTGGTTGAGTGAATTATGAGTCTGAGAGGAGACAAAACTAAAACCAACCAAACAAGAGCAAGTCAGAAGGACCTCTGACTGCAGTGAGTACAAACAGAAGACCAGAATTCCCTACTTGTAAAAAAATCCTCTTGATTTTCAGCCAGTCTGATTGGTAGTTTTGTTTATTATTTCATTTGATAAAATTAGCACATATATCAGGCTTAAATTTTAACAGTAGTGGTGGATTTGTCAACCCATTAGTCCTACTGTAGGGTTGTTTCTGAATGACTGACTGACTAATTTCCAGTTTGCATCTCTTAATTGGCCCTTTCTTGTAGATTTTCTATGTCTGGCCAATTTCTGTTTGAGCTCAGCTTTTGGTTTTCTGTCTGCATTTCTGTGCACTGTAACAGTGCCCTTGTAGTTCTAGACGTGTTTGTCTGCTTTTCCAACTATGGAACACTTTTCTTTTGAACAGACTCGGAAGTGCACATTTAAGCCAAGGTGGTCTCTTGCTGTGCCTACTTTTCTATCTTGAAAGGAGATGAACTGTTTTTGTGCTTCCAGGAAGAGAATTTTAGAAAAACTCCTGGCATGTGCTATCTCCTTTATCCTTCATGGAAGCTTTCCATGAAATCCTTCCCAATTTAGCTCTGACAGAGCTGAATTTTCTCTTCTAAAATTTAAAACATTTGTTCTAATGCTAACCTTCAGCGTGCTCCAGTTCCGCCTGTTTGTTCCTCAGGCTGTGTGCATTGATAGGCATACACTTGAGGTGGTTGGTCTTCTGGTTGTCATCTTGTCAGGCAGCTAAGGAACATTTATCTTAATTTTTGTTGTTGTTGTTGTTGTTTATGTAAATAAAAGAGGTAGTTACTTATGCTCTGCCCCTTCTGGTATCTGAAGTAACTCGGTCTGGCCTAGCATAGGTATTTCTGTACAGTGCTGCTCAAAGAGTACAATCTATGCTAGTTATGGCAAACAAAATCTCATGTTGGACCCATTTCATTTTGTGTAGTAATACGGTAAGAAAGACTGACTTAGTAAACAAAACAATTAAGAGGCTTCACCAAATACAAAACCAAATTCAAAGCCTTGATCTCCAAAGGAGAAGATTTGATGCTAAATCTATTTGATTGCCTACACGGCTGAGCTGTTTGGATGCTTTGAACTTCAGTGCTGCTGTATCTTTGGTATTTTGCTCTGAATTGGAGTCTGTGAAACTGTCACATTTCTGCAAAAAGGATTTGGTTTTGACAAACTGGAATTTTCCAGAGGACATGCTAGTCATCTAATCTGTGCAGGTTCCTTTCAGAAAGTTAGTAACAATGTAGCTTAAATAAATGGAGACACTTTGAAAATGTAGTTTTACATTATTAACTTCCCAGGAGCTCTGTAGAAAGCCTCTTGCATCTCACTGAAATGTATACGTTACAGGCTAGGAACCTGTGATTTCAGTTATTGCTCCTTAAATGATTTTATCAAGTCAGAATTTAGGAGACTTCACAATCATTTAATTTCCTGACTTCATTTGATGTCGTGGGATTATACAGCAGTGTAGGTGTGTCCAAGATTGTATCTTGATTGGATCTTTTAACTGAGAATATAAATATATTTCCAGATCTTCATCTAATTCTACAGTAGGAGGTTAAAAATGGTGTAAACTTGAGTATTGTCAGATTAATGATCCACAGGAAAGAGACTTTTATTTACTATTGATCCAAACTGCATGAAGTTCCTGCAGATGTTGATCTTCAATCAGAAGCTGTGAATTAAAAAGATCACAGTGCAACCTGTCACCGTCTATCTACCCAATATTCCCTGGAAATTGTTACTAGAAACTCTATTAATTGACATTTGCTTACTTAATCTCCTGATGATAGTCTTTAAAACTGGATTTGTTGGCTAGTTTTTAAGCAGAGGGCAAGATTTTAAAAAAAGATTTTCTGGATTTTTTTTTTTTTAATAGCATTTCACTGTCTAACCTTGAGTTAAGAAATATCCTCTCTGGCTTGTCTAGTGCCTGTTGGTGACAGTAGAGGAACTATAATTCACTACACTAAATTTTTAATATAGCTTCAACTCCTAATATCTCTGTGTGCAAAAAACAGATTTAATATTTACCACTTTACTATGCTCATTGATTGCTATTTTTATCTCAGATACTTAGGCATGTACTTGGACATAAAGATGGAGAATGGAAAAGTATTACTGTGGGACCTGGATTTCTCAATGAAAGCCTAATGTTGTATGGATGGAGCTCAGCAATTTTCACCTCTGAGAATCATGATCTTAAAGAAGTTTGGAGTAAATACATATGGAGTGATGTGTCTATATATAAATATATATGATTTTGTAAAAGACCAGATGTCACAGATGGTTTTCACTTGTGCAGATTTATTTGGTAAATATATACATGTATATATTTTGTGTGTATATGTGTATATATATCTTTATGTGTGTCTGTGTGTATGTATCATTCTCAGTTCTTCATTGTTAACTGAAAGATATCATAGTCCTACAAATAAAAATGAAAAAGTAAAAGCATAAAATCATAAAGTGGCTTGGGTTGGAAGGAACCTTGAAGATCATCTAGTTCCAACCTCCAGCCATGGACAGGGACATCACCTCCACTAGACCATCCAACCTGTCCTTGAACACTGCCAGGAATGGGGCATCCACAACTGTGACCCAAAGTGCTTTCTGGTGAAAAAATTCTTAAGGAGTAAAGCTGGTGGTAACATAACGGCTGGAAAGAAATGCAAAGACAAACAGGAGCACTCATAGCCTATTCTCTGCTTTACAACAGTACCCAATTCTAATATTTACAGTATTTTACCTTGAAACAAAAATATTATGATGGACATATTCATACAACAATTACATGTAGATAGTGCTTAAATGAAATATCATCAGTTTCAAAGAATGGAGACAAAATCATCTAAATTTCAAAAATCTGGTATCAGTGTTCCATGGGGGTTTTTTCCTGTTAGTTTTACATTTACAATATATGACTAAGTTTTTAGTACTCACAGGCTTACCATCTGGACCAGGCAGACCAGGATAACCATGATTCCCAGGCTGCCCAGGGTCACCCTATGGAGAAGCAACATGCGAACACAAAAATTATATAAGCTTTTTAAAATTGTAAGTGTATTTTAAAATTAGTCCAAAACAACCTTAATCCTAACACATTCCACAAAACAGTCTCTGCAAGTCCCAAGACCTATTATTGGGAACAAATGCCCCATGTGAAAAGAAACTTACCTTAGGGGGGGAAATTCTCCTCAACTTCTCCCCAACTTCTTGTGGAGTACTTGGACAAGTGAGTCCACACTTGGTTACAGCACAAGTATGATCCATCAACTTTAAAGCTTTCTAGTCTGTTAGCACTTTAATGAACAGAAACACTTTTTATCAAATAGAGGAAACAATCCTTAATTAAACTTCATTAATGAAGTAGTTGTTTCCTGAAGAAATCTCTCACTTGCTTTAGCTGAGCCTAATTCTTAAGATAAAAGCACTAAAAAGCTAAGAGCCACGATTAAAACCTGCAAAATGATTAATTCCTCTCCACACACCAATTGCTGTCAAAAAAGATAATTTTTTAGATTTCTTCTTAAAAGTCCTTTGCAGATATTTATTTCAACTTACAATCAGAATAAAGTAAAAGAAAAGTTGGTCGCCAAGGCTTCATGTTTATGGTGAGAAAGGAGGAACTTAACATCCTACTCAATATATCCTCCTAGAACATTGACTTTCTCTGTTTATTTTACCAACAGCTTTGATGTGAACTCAGCGAAACCCAGTAAGACTTGATCTATAAACCATTTCACTTTTGCAGGGGTGTTAAGCAGGTACTTATTTCTTCAGCCTGAACCATCAACAGACGTGTGGGTCAGTTACAACTGCAGAATTGTTTTAAATACAGAGGACATTAGGAAAAAAACCCCAGGAAACTAGCTTTCAATGTGACTGTGAAAAAATATTGTTTCACATACAAACCACAGAAGTGTGATGCTGAACCAAGTGGAAGAGAATATAGAATAATGTCTTTTTTGAAAAGAATAATAGTTATCATTTGCTAAATTAGTAGTAAGTCATCCAGAATTACTGTTTTCCAAATTAAGAATTCCAGATTTGGGGAAAAATAGATTTTCTTTCAAATATACTATTTGCCTGTGAAGTATTGTGCTTTTAACTTGAAAACCTAAAAATATCAGTTTCTTGTATTTTGAAATCGCTTTAAGTCAATTTATTGTACTCCATTAATATCACAAACACAAAAATTAAGTTTAAATTCATACGGTTCTAGAGTCCAGTACTCAAAAATTAATAAATACTATAACTGAGATAACCTATTCAACCATAAATTGGCTTCCTTTTCACTTTCTGCAGCCTTTTGTGTTAGGCACCATCTTGTCACCCTGTATTATTCAATTATCCCCAAACAAATATTACAGTGCATTATAGTTGAAAAACTGCACCTATGAAATAGGTATAAGTCATCCAAGTTCTGAAATTTCACATTCCTTCATACTTAACAGGAAGTGGTTTTCAATTCTTTTTAAAATTATAAATGCTTCATTCTCTGTCTCTCTTTTTTTTCTCTATTATGTTAAACCGAGAAATTAAAAACGTGAAAGACCCCAGAAATTCTATTACATGAAACAACAACAATGATCTCTGTGTTGCAGGTTTCAATTCTCTGATCAGAAACGTTTTCCACTGTGTCAAGAAGCCCTTTGATTTGAGGTAGCTACAGCATACTGTAACCTCTTTTATGATGACAGCAGAGAAGGTTTTTATTCATCTGCTTAATGAAAGACAAGGGATTTAGGGTTTTCTTGTCTGCACTTATAAATAATTCTGCAAAAACTGCTTAGCACAGTTACTGAGAAAGGCACTAAAGCAAATACTGGGGATTTGAGTTTGCCATGTAAGACTTCTGCAACTCAAGCCTAGTTCTCATTTTAGTTTTTCATCAACACAGAAAGGAGGTCATCAGCACAGCTTATGTGCAACTCTCCCAGCAAGCATCTAGTTCATTCCTTTAAAAGAAGGAAGAAATCCCCCCCCCGCCCTCCATTAAAAGACCTTTGTTAGAAAATCATTTCATTCTCAAACAATGAACAGTGCAACATCGTTTGCTGAAGAGTAGCAGGGAAACACAGGTCACACACACTCAACAAGGCAGGACAGACTTACTTTGGGGCCTGGAGGTCCTTGCTTTCCTGGCAGGCATATGCAGGGGGCAGGTGTTGAGCCTACATCACTGGGACCGTTCATGCACTACCAAGAGTGAAAACAGCCGTCAGCACACGTGCCAAAGGCAGCCAACAAACATACTGGAACACTAAGTGAGGCTGACTTTCCTTAGGCTGCCTTGCACTTAGGTCTTGGCATTCACCCCCTTGTTCAGCTGGAACTTCTGCTTATCTGAATATTGCCCTCCAGCTACTTTTCATGCACAAAATCATTTTATCCAGAATAAAAATAAAACACGTAAGTATCAATATTGGGCTGATACCTGTAACTTTGTTTTATAAATTGTTTGATAATTTTAAATCTTGCAACATAAAAGATGCTTCTCTTAGCTAATCTATATTCATAATTTAAAGTGTGATCAATTCTCAAATATAATGATTTAATTTAAAAATGTGTAAACTTCTGTAATACCTAATATGTATAGCATAATGATCCCACCCATAGGCATGCTGTCATGTGTAGCAAGCCTGAAAAGAAAATAAACCCCAAGTCTCCTACCTCCTAGGCACGTGTTCCAACTATGAAGCTACTTGAGGGGATGCAGGACACAGCTGCCACCTCTGACTCCCAGAGGTCACTACTCCTGTCCCAAGTGTGCCCATCCTACAGAGAGCATTAGGTCATCTCCTCCAAACCATGCTCCCTGCAGCACTAACCTTGGCAAGGTCACACAACCCACTAGAATTTCTTTCTTTTCTTGTGATATTTACTTCTCACCATTAAGCCCCACATGAAACCTCAGTACTTTACTCAGGCAGGCAAAGGGAGAGCTACTAAATCAAATCTATGTTAGGTACAGCTGTACTAAATCTATACATTAAAGTTAGAGTCAGTAAATTCTTTTTCACCCATCAGCCCTAACCCAGCAAGTTCTTAGAAGTATGGAAAGGCAAAAATTTAAGAATCCAAGCTAAAAAAATAAAAAAGAAATTGTATTTATTATCTATAACTTTCCATAGCATTTTACTGATATTTTCTAGAATAATGATACATTTTAAGATGTTTCATGAATGGAGTTCTTTCTCGGGGTCAAATGATTGATCAAAACATAAACCCACGTTTCCTTTGCAATGGTACAAATTGGGAATTACAGGTAAGGTTAGGCAAGTTGTCATATTAAGTCTCCAGATAAGCTCCTGTTCAGGGAGTTCCCATCAGCACAATGCAGGCAACAGCTGCCTGACTGTGCATATCCACCATCCCCCTGCAAACAGCAGCAAATGAATTGAACTGGGGGAAAATATCAGACCATTTATTCTAATGAACATGTGTTTTTTCAGAAAAATTATTTTTAATTTGTCTACTGATTAGAGTTCAAGCAAGGGAAGTCCAGCACTCTTAAGCTTAGCAAATCTCTGTCCCCTTTTGAAAATGAAGTGTATATTACCTAGAATATTAAGAAGCTTATAAAAAGTCAAATACTACCTTAAACTGAGTGTGAGTAGTTTAGGATCGAGCCTACCTCTCCATTCTGAAACAAGATGAAACACAGTTTAAGAGTACAATAATATTTCTAAAAAGAAAATCCATTCATTTGGAAACACTATCAAAACCAATCATAACTTCTGAACTATCAAGAAATTATAATTCAAATTTTTAGACTTTCTGAGACTTATATGAAGCTCCTATCAATACATACAAAATTAATTTAGTTAACTGTCTTTAAGGGTCTGTCAATGGGAGTTATCAGTAGCAATTTTAAAAGGTAACGACAGGTTTAATACTAGCCGTGTCAGTATTTACACACTAAATGTTTAGATTTGGGTCAAACCTTTTACCAGAAGCAACTTCTCATCAAAAACATCCTCTGCTTGTTCATTCATGTCAGAGGATGTACAAAATATTTCTGAAATCTCTGTTCTCTGCCTGAATCCAGCATCTGGGAAAACATAGAGCAGCAAAGAGGCAAGGCTGGCTTTTTCTCACTTTCCTGTGACTGCATTAGACTCTGTTATCAGTTGATTTTTGTTCCAGTATCTGCAACACCACAGAACACTCCAACCCCAAATACTTCAGCAGAGCAACCATGAAGTTGTCTGTCTTAATAGTTTAGTGGCCACCATTAGCTGCACTGTCCACAGGAGTATTGTAATGCACACAGTCACTGCAGATTTCATACACACTCTGTGAACACAGAGAGCTTCCTCTGTTTTCAGTTTCAGAGATGTACCCAGTATCAGTAACTCTGAGACTGACTGAATAGGGCAATAAACAGTTTTCACTACAAAGTGTTACCAAGCAATTAAATAGTGTGAAGATGAAAACCATTATCCAGTAAGTGAAAGCCTATGGATGTAGGGGAAAAAGAATTCCTAAGCACAGATACAGAAAGGTGTGTCTGAATTCCTTGTTACATTTCAAAGGCCTTAGAGTTGCTTTGAGTATTGTTGTGAAAACATTAATTTAAAGATCAGACACAGCTAAAAGTCAAGTATTACTACTGTAGAAGAGGAAAACACATCAAAAACCAGTAAAAACAATCCAAAAAATGAAAAAGCCCACTGCATCATGCTATGGAATCATGCTTTTCAGGATATCATACAATTAGGAAAAGCTCAGAAAAAGACTGTAGGGATGACACGGAACGAACTCTTATACAAAAGTAGATTAAGAACAGAAAAACAAGTATTTGAGGAAGAATGTAGCAGCGATCTAGAGTATGAAAAAACTGAGCCGTTTAACTCACAGATTTTAGAAAACAGAGATCCAGTGAGGAATCTGTACCCAGTGTGGAGAAAATTTGGAATATGAATGAGGAAACTAACCATTCGCATGAGAAACAGAAGTAAAAGAAAAGTTTATGCTTTTTTTCATCGTAAAAATGTGTTTCATTGTCCTACATGTCTTACTTTGGCAAATGAAAAAGGGAGACAAAAAAAAAAGAGGATGAAGAAAATAACCACTCCCTCCAATTACTAAACCTGATTTATTTCTATTTCATGTAGATTCTTAACAATTAAATAATAAGTAATTATGTGTTTATGTATGGAATTTATCAGCTAATTTTTTGTGCTACATTCTTTAACAAAAGTTTCGTCTCAAGCAGAGAATGAAGCTTTGAGCCATTTGACTGCCTTTTTTATTATCTCCCATTTGTATACACATACACATTTTATTTGCTTGATTTTAATGGGTTTATTTGCCTTGTGGGCTTCTTCCCCCTACCTCCGTCTTCCCTTTCTTTTGTGTCTTTTTACTTCAAAAGCTTTGTTTGATTTTTTCAGGAATGAAAAAACATACAAAGTTGTGAAACAAAGGAAATGTAACAATTTAATATTCCTTCAGGATGGAATTGTATGAGGAATTTATAGAAGGGCAATTATAAACCTCAGTATGGAGCTTTCTGTCTTTTATGTGTGTAGTAATTTTGGGCACTCATTTGGGCCCAGGATCAGAACTGGAACTGGCCCAACCCAAAAAGCAACTAATTGAATTTTTCTGTCAAAAGCTGCAATCCTAAAATCCCCCTTAGTGTGCCACTGCTGAATGCAGAAAGCAGCCCAGCTTCAGTGCTCCACACCTTCTCCTTTGAAATTCCCCAAGAATTTAAAGAGCAGTGAAACTGCTTCTAAAAAACAGATGTGAAGCTGGTCTGGTGCCTGAATTCAAGCCCTATCTCCACCATCCATGTGAAACCAAGAAGGTTTTGGCATAGAACAACTCTTCTGGCCCTGCGACAGGATCTATTCCTGGCCCAGCTACCTCCAACTATCTCGAGTGCCCCTTGAGGGTACCATGCTCTCAAAGCTTCCCACTCTACCCCAGGAGAGGGGCAGAAACACCTCCCCTCCACTGCTGTCTGTTCAAATTCTGATTGTGTGAGAGGGGGGTATGAAGGCAGCAGTTTCAGCCCACAGGACTCAGTGGACTCCAGGATGCAGCAGAGGATGTGAGCTCTCCAACACCAGCAAACGGGAGAAACTTGGCACACGGCTAATTTCTCATTCAGAATGCCTGGTCTGGGTTGTTCCCTGGAGAAATCCTGCCATGATCCTTGTTCCAGGTTCTCCACTTCAGCCACTTACAACCTCCTTCAAAGCGCAGCCGCCCATCTGCAAGAGGTCACACCCAGGCACCAGGGGAAACATCCAGGAATCAGAGAGGAGTTTCAGCCCTCTTGGCTTGAGACATTCAAGCTCCCAGCCAAAACACCAATATAAAGATTACCCAGGAGTGCTTTCTTTAACTCATACTGCTCTGAAGTAAACTTTTCCACCAGGGTGGGAGCACAACACCTTGGTCTGACTTTTAAGACAGTTTATCTGCAAGTAGTTGTCTTGGTTTGGGAAGACAGCTGGCCCATTAAGAGAAGCCTCCCCCCCTACCCGGAGTTACGAGGAATGGGTTATACAAGAGATAAAGAAAACATTTCCCTTACCAGTTTCAACAGATAGAAAAATAGAATAAACATTATTTTGGTTACATAACCAAAGACAGCAGCGCAGTGGGTTCACTTCAAAACCTGTTTCTGTAGGCAATGTACGTTCACACATGTGTGAACTTCTCTGGGGGACAGTAGTAGCATTTCCACTTTCCCACACAACTTCTGGGCAGGTGTCCCACAGCCACCCCACAGTTTTCTCCCTCCTGCTCCTTTCAGTCAAACTGAACCCTTCAGCTGCAAGCAGGAATCAAATGTTCTCGCTGTATTTTGGATGAGTGTTTTCAAACATAGCCCACTTTATAGGAAAAGGAAATTACAATCATATTGGTGTGTATCAGAGGAAAATTTCACAAGCCTTAATTCAGATGTGGCTAATGGGATAGATGCTTTGCTCCCCTACCTAGCACTGAGGGAGGTTACTTCAGTGCAGAATCCAAGGCTGATCCTTCCCTAAGTCTTTCCCTCTCAGCTCACTCTCAGCAGCTCTTTACTAGTTTAGGAATCCAGTTGACTCACCCAGGGCTCTAAGGCCAGTTGTAGAGACTGCTGGCTGTACTGGATCTGACTCAGTCCCCTTCCAGCCCTTAAACCTCTTTATGTCAGCTCCCTGAGCAATTTTGCACACTCTTAGAGTGGCGTGGTGAGTGAATCCAGAGAATTTTCACTCTTTTCCTAAATGCTCAATGTCGCGATGAGGGGAATTTCAAGCATTGTCTTCAGTCAGTCTGGAAGAAATATCTCTTTCAAATGAAGGTCAGCCTTTGCTTTCAGAGGGCATCTGATTCATTAGTGATAGACTGAGTCTGATACATTTACTCATACTATAAAAATATTAATTCTTTTTTCAAAGAATTTGGAAATATCTGGCTATTGATTTATATCCTCCCCTAATTTGAAGAAAAATCATTTATAAAAGCAACATGATAGTTTTCTCTAGAAAGGTAAGTATCCCTTGACCTGGAATTTACTCTTTCTTAACTGGACAGACATTTATTCCAATGAGGAACAGAGGAACTACATTTTAATGCTCCATTAGCTGTAACTCTGGAAACAGTAGAGGCTCTGCTTTTGCTGAATAGTTTTTAGCATACTTTTCCTTTCCAAATTCTGGGTTATTTCTGATTACAAAAGAGTACACTCAGATTTCAGCAACATGGAATGCTACGTTGCTACTGTCTTTCAGCCAGTGTCTTCACATGTATTGAGTTGGATGTCATTTTGTGTTAAATGAGTTTTCAAATGATAAAGATATTGCAGAGAGAACTTGATCATGCATATTAGCACTGAATATATACTTTTAAGAACTGAATGAAAATTGCTGAACTGCTCAGAAATGTTTGTGCCTTACATTAATGAACTGTATCTATTTTCTCTTCTGAATGAAATGCATACTGAGACTAAACACAAGACACTTCCTTTAACTTGTGTGCAGGACCAAACTTCAACCATTTTAAACAGCTTGAGAAGTCAATTGGATGGCAAAGTACATAATTCACTGAATATGCACAGAAAGGTGAACTTTGCAGAGTTGAAGCAGAACTGCACTGAGCACAGTAAAGGCGTGACAGCCAGGAGAACCACTTCATTAAACAGGACGTTACAAGAGCTTCTCATGGTACCAGCATCACTTGAATTATAACTATATTTTGTCTGAACATATTTTTAGACATAATATCATGGTTTATACCATGAAGAGACTTTCCCCCAATCAGGTTGTGAACACTGATGGGAGACGGGGAAAGAACTCACATGGAAAATTTCCCTCAAGAAAGTTGTTCCCAGCTTTATCTAGGAATGGTATCAAAGAACTTTGCATCTCCTTCACATATCTAAATCACTAATGACACTCTGGTTTATCCATGCTGGTTTTTTGTTGTTGGTGGTGGTGGTTTCTTTGTTTGTTTGCCTTTGCTATGACCTGCAACATTAAGCCCAAGGCAAAATGAAAAAGAGATGGCATTAAAATATACTATTAATAGCTGCACTGTGATTTTTCCTTTGTTTTAGAAATGTTGTAGTAAAGCAAATTCCCTCCTTTTGTTTCAAGTAATTTGTCTTAGTCAGATGTCAGCAATTTATCAACAGAAATATTCAGAAAACACCCAAACCAGTGCTTTCATGCAGACAATATCCAACCTGGTCTTTCTAACCTAACTGATGCTTAGTTCTAGCATACCGAGTGTTAGTTTTCTTTAAAAGTTGGTACGCAAATATGGTAAGAAGCAAAAGCTAGTTAAAAATGGAGTAATTCCTAAAATTATTGTTTCTTTTATATTCTTCCCTTTCAATACTTTCAAAAACCTTGTCTGGAACCCACCAAAGTCCAGTGAATGTGTGGCTCTGTTCTTCATCACTGAAATCCTGTTACTGAGCATCATGCGGTATGGTTCACTTGGAATGTGACAGTAACTGCTCATTCCTCAGAAAAGTGTGAAAAACTTTGTCCTGGTTGTTCTTTCAAAACAAAAACAAAAAACAAAACCAAAAAATGGAAAAAAAAACAAAACAAAACAAAACAAAANAAACAAAACAAAAAACAAAACAAAACAAAAACAAAGAAAAAAAACAAAAAGAGAGAGAGGGAGAAAGACAACAGAAATTATTTAACCTACAAGTATATTAAATCAGCTCCTCATGCCCTAGGTCACAATTATTACTTCTGCAAAACCTGGAAGCATTTGGAAATGTTTCTTTGAGTACCAGAATCATTTATTGTTCTGTTACTGATCTGAGTTATCTCTACATTGATCAGACATTTTAGCTGCATAGTCTAAATTGATATCTGAAGGAAAAATATCTTTTCAGGTAAAATTTGATGCCTCAGCTATATCTGTAATTAAACGTTTTCACATTATAAAAGCCCTATTCATGGGTAGAACATAATTTGTTAGTGAAGACCATATGGTAATTTTATCCCAGCACAGAAGTGCTGGTACAAAGTAAGTTTAACAAAGCTGTTATTAAACACTGCTTCATATGTGCAGCTTTTGGCAATATTTATACCACTATTTAGAAGGCCACAAACAAGTAAAGCACTTACACATGTCTAGCTTGAAGCCTGCAAGTACTTCCAGGTCTGATAGCTCCAGGGACTCTATTCATCTACTTGCATATACACATGTGCTTCACCAATCCGTGCTGATCTGATAGATAAGCCAAATACCAAATACCAAAATAATACCAAAAGTGAGAAAAGGAAGTAATTTCTGAAGGCTCACATATCTGAGAGCTTAGTGACAGCCTCTCACACAAGCTGCACATAGGGATCCAGAAGCCAGCCATACACCACAGAGATATAAACATTGTATGCAGGTGAATTAAACCTCAGGTGGGTAAATTATAAGGATTTCTGAATCTAAATGGATGTGAAAGACCTCCTGGATGCCAAGCTGTGGCACTCCAGAAACACAAGGATTGCAAGACAGGAGTTAGGACTGACCAAGAGAGACCAACTGACCCCACTTGTAATGCAGATGTGAAAGGACAGAAATCCCTGTCACTTAACTTGGACTGTGGAAATTTCTCCCACATTCTTAAGGCAAGTGACTCCAGAAAGACACTGAAGAACTGTGGTAGGAGGAAAGGGAAAAAATATCCCCTGTCTATTACATGTACAACGAAAGCAAACAGATGTGGTTGTGTGAAAACAATGTGCCAAAGTGTACAGTTGTGTGTCTGCCTTCTGATCATCCAGCATGGAAAATGTGGTTGCTTACCATCAAGGATATGCTGGAACGCCTCCTGTAACCATAAAAAAATTCCCATAAGTACACATGCTATAAAAATTAATTTCCATTTGCTAACACCTAGTGCCCAGTGCTCTCAGGGCATTTTAACAGGTGACAATTTGTTTAAACTTTTGATTTAAGCATGAGGAACATTTTGTTATGTATCTATAAAGCTCCACACAATCCAAGTATTTTTACTGGAAGTTGAAATATCACTTCTTCCAAACATGTTATTTCTTTACTTGGCATATGGGCAGACCAGAGGGAGTAAATGTGAGAAATTGCTGTAACGCTGAGAAAACATGATGCTCAATGCTGAAGAATTTGGAACTGATGTTACAATTTGCCTCTTTGACTCCCTTAAAGCCAGTGGTATGTAATACCATTAATGCACATATTGCATGATCTTGCAGGGAATAAATGTCATATGCACCGATGTGAAACAGCACAACCTGGTCTAGTGAAAGGTGTCCCTGCCCAAGGCTCACGGCCCCATCCAACCTGGCCTTGAACACTTTCAGGGATGAGGCATCCAAATGTTTCAGGCCACCTGTTCCAGTGCATCGCCACTTTGATCACATATTTACACTGTGATTATACTGATGCCTTGAGTGGCTACCTAGAACAGAGGCTAGACAGTGTTAAAGAAATAAAGTAGATATTTATTAAAAAGGCCTTCAAAGGGTACATCTGGGGCAGTACAAAAGCCTGGCCGAGGCTACACCCAAGATAGACAACAGGTCACACATTTTCACACTTTTATAAGTTTTGGTCTATTTACATAATGGGGTTGATTGTCCAATTAAAGCTTCAGGTTATGAACTCCCATCCTCCCAGTTTGCTCTCCTCCCTGTTGTTTATACTTTTTGGGCCTGAAGCTGCAACATTGTCCTTGGTTCTCAGGCTGGAGAAGGATTGTTTTGTCTAACTAAACTGCAAAGAGAACTTGCTAACACTTTATATGAAGTTCAGAGTTACATACCAATGCAGTACAGAATCTGGAAAATATGAAAGCTAAAACTTAAGACATCGATATTAGACTACATTATACTGCACAATATAAATTATGTTGCAAATTTAGATTACAATCCATTTGATTGCACCTAATTATATCTCTTGCCAACTCTAACTTGTTTAATAAAAGAAACATTCAGCCTCAATTTTTAAGTAGTAAAGAAAGGGATACATGGTAAAGGGTTTGAGCTGTATTTGCTGATTGGACAACACAGGAAACCAAGTTCAAACAGGCAAGAAGTTTAGTCCTGAGACAGACTATTTTTACTACAATCCTTCCACCTCTGGTAATTTACACAACATAGAAGGTTTCCCCTGTCAGTATCTCAGAGCTCCCTCTCACCACACAGATTCCTAACAACATTTGTTCTGTGAGTCCTGCTCACAGATCTGTTCAGCAGCTGCCCCCTCCTCCAGGCAGTCTTTTCTCTCACACAACTTTGCAACCTGAGAGAACAATCCCATGATAGCAACAAAATATACACACATCTCTCAACAAGCAGCACGTCTGCTAGTAACTCACCTTATTCCTCAGGATTTAAGGAAATACCTGGCTTTTGCACCTCCTGTATACAGGAGCATTGCAAGCACAGCAGAAGAGACTGAAGTAGAAGGAAGATGTGGATAAAGACACACATGGACTGTGCCATGACATTTAACAAAAGCAGAAATGCAGTCAAAAAGGAAAAAAATACAAGAAAATTAAAGTGAGATTAAAGAAGTAAGAGTCCTTTGCAGATAGAGGGGAAAAAAAGAAGACACACTGATGAGTTACCATCAAAATATTACGCCAAGGTTTCTCAAGATTTTGCCAGTATTAATGTAATACAAAGATATCCTTTAGGCAGTAATGTCCTTGTAGGGAAAAATGATATTAATCTACTTCTATTTTGAGCCGTATAAAATTTGCTTTCTCATGGCAGACACTACCTGTGTTTATCTACCAAAAAAGTAAGTTTTCCTATTTATTATCTACAACATCTGCATGTTAAAGGAGCATTGATAGTAACTTTGCCTACCTGTTTGCTTTTGTTAGTTGGTATTTTGTGGGTGGTATGTACACCTGTTGGCAGGCACCTCCAACAAACACTAGAGTGTACAAAACTTTGATTCATAATTTAGCAGTTATCTGGTTACAGTGAATACTGAACAGTAAATGACTTCTGAATGCTGTGCTTCTGTCAGCCTGAGTAATAATGAACTGCCCTGGAGAAAGCTGCTGGCTGCTGGGTTCCTGAGTGCAACAGATACCCTGGTGCAAGAGAAAAAAAATTAAGTATAGGGGATTTTACGAATGCCACTTCAGCCCCTTCCTCAGGAAGGCAAAGTAACCCAGTTCTCGAGCACAGGTGGCTTTGGATATTCAGTATGAGATTTATGTGACCACAACACACAAAGCCACATTCTTTTCCCTCAGTTCTAGGTTTGGGGTTTGCTTTTTTTTTTTTTCTAACCAGCATTGTAAAAGGACTAATGCATATATAAAAAATCCTGTAAACTTTCATAACACAAATACTGTTAAGTGCTAGCATTTGCTTGCTGATTTCCAGAGCAGGAGTCAGATAGTATCAGGGAAAGACAGTTATTATGATCCCTTGAATTGTCATCCAGACCTTTGGTCCCAACTGTCAGAGATTGCTGGTGCTCATCACTGACACATTCATCATGAGCTTTCCCTTTTGAGAGGTCTGTCACTTCATATCAAGAGGGGTGTCATACACACAGTGTACGTTCCTGTATTTATTTTTTTTTTGAGAAGGACAAGGGAAAGCACAATTCATTTGATACATGTTGTATTAGAGTGAAGGAATAAAGTGGATGATCTTTTCTTTCCCCTTCATTTGCTACCCAGACTCCTGTACTGTTTAAGCCATTTCTTTTCTTCAGGATCCATCTTGGCTGCATTAAAGGTAGCCATTCATTCCCACATCAGTAAGAGCTTTGTATACCTTGAAGAACCATGTCCCAGTTAGAAGAGAGCTTTTTTTCTCCATCTCTCAGGTAACATTATATTTTTCAATAGTTCAATGATGCTATTTATTTGAAACACAGTTTCTCTTCATTATGGTTTGTTTTTTTTTTTTGCATTCAATATGTGCTTCCAATGTGTCCCAGAGATACCATGATTTTTTTTTTTTTTCATATTTTGAAAAAGAAGAATCAGAAAACAACAAATTAAACACTCTTTGGAGTTACAAGCTTTCAACATGATAAAGATATTTTGGAAGCATTATGGTCATTTGATGATTGTAACAGTCAAATGGCTAAATCTTCTGATGAATTCTCACCCACCTTTTCCTTAAGTGGACGAATACTACCTACTTTTACAAGCATAAAATTGAGGAAGAGTGTCAATCCATACGGAGTGAAAATCAATACAGAGCACTTTAGTTTTTTAAACCTATGGCAGACAACCAAGGAGCTTTAATCTGCCAATATACCTGCAGGAGACCTAGCTGAGTGGCCAGATATGACTTCTGAAAAAAACATCTAGTGCTTGCATTTTGTGCCAAGAAAGAAAACCATAACACAGAATAATACAATATACTTGAATGTCACCAGAATATTTTTTGGTACGAAAAAGCACTTTTATGCAACTGCTGGGAGAGGGAAGATGCTTGTAAAGACAAAATCAGGAATCATATAGTAATGATTTCTCCATTGTAAAAATGGACTTAAATTCTCCAAGGTACATAGATGATGTCCTCTATGAGAAGATCTTGCTTATCAACAGAAGAAAATAACCAACATTTTTTTTAATATTAATTCAAGTTTTAAACATTTCAGCAGCACCCCAGAAGGTAATAGCTCTTAAAAGGGTTTATGGTCTCTGCTGACTATGGATTATCAGGTATTTTGATTTATCATCTATGTGTTCCCCCTACAAGAAAAACTTCAGAGTATTTTTTCACAGAGGTTTGGTTCAATCCATGTGAGCCATAGTGACAGATCCTGACCGCGTTCATTTCCAGGGCAGTCAGATGCACTGAAATTTCATTTTGGTGCACCTTGAGTTTTCACAAAAATGAGGTTCTCTAGTTCTGAAAGATGCATAGCTAGAAATTCTCAGCTCCTCCTCTGAAAGACCACCAGCCTTGACATATGCTGGCTACTCCTGAAGCTGACAATGACACTTTGGCTCTGAAGCAGTAGGACTGTGATACTTCAGTTCTTACAAGACTATATTTCCAGACTAGACTGCATAGTCCAGAAAGACAGGATGCCATCCACAGGGCCATGGAAAAGCTCAAGAATTGGGCCCATGGCAATCTCGTGAGGTTTAATGAGATCAAGTGCAAGCTGCTGCACCGGGGTCTGGGCAACCCTCAGTATCAGTCCAGGCTGGGGGATGAGCAGATCCAGAGTAGTCCTGATGTGAAGGACCTGAGGGAGCTGATGGATGAGAGACTGGCCTGGCAATGTCAACTTGCAGCCCATAAAGCCAAATGTATCCTGGGCTGCGCCAAAAGCAGCATGGTCAACAGGGCGAGAGAAAGGGTTTTGTTGGAGTCCAGGGCATTCCTTTGGTTGCCCTGGAAGGCCACAGACCTCGGCAGAGAGGCCTGGGACCCGAGCAAGAGGGTTTGAAATCTGTACAGGGGGGTCTGTCCAGGGGAGTTGTAGTAGACCCTGGCACAGAGCCCAGGAAGACACTGGCTTTGATTTCAGTCCATGAGAAAAACTTCCAACACAGAGAGGAATTACAAGTCACAAAGCTGTGACACACAATAGTGTAGTCCATCACCAGGTGGAAAATTTTGTAGTTTTGGGGTTCTTAGAATGGAGGTGAATGGGGGGACAAGATGGAGGATTTAGGGCGGCATCCTTGGTTCTTCTTGTTCTCCCTTGGCATCCATCTTTTGCAGTGATGGGGGCACAAAGTAGTTTAAGGAAACTGGGTCAGAGTAGAGATGACCCCTTTAGTATAGGTGATAGGTATTGGCATGGAATTGTAAATAATAAATACGTAATTTTCTGTATAAGAAGGTAGCAACCTCCCATTGAGGGGAGAGTCACCTTGTGTCCGAGCTGCTGTTCACATCTTGGCCGGGCACAGAGAAAATTTTAAGATAAGAATTAATAAACAAAGCGAGAAACCTTGAAAAACAAGACCTTGAAGACTCCGTTTCTTTCTCACGTCTGGCTCAGGCCTCTCAGAGGTCAGAATACTGTCTCGATCCACCACCTGAATCTCAGGTGAGAAAAACCAAACCCGAGATCTCTTAAGGTGAAATATTATTGAGGTGAAATGAGCTTCCCCTGGGGCTAGTGTCTGTGTAAATTTTCAAGTGTGGCTTGTACTTGGCACTCTAGAAAAACAAGATGTTTTCAGAAGACAACTGGCAAGTTTAAAGAAAACATGATTGTAATTTGAAATGGCATTCCTAAATTGCAAGAATGCTGTGAAATCAATACACTGAGTATTGGTGATTTCATGGTCACACTAACAAGAATTGCTTTCTAGCTTCTAATCCTTGAGTCACTTCTGCCTGTTTCAGGAAAATAATGTAACAGCAATTCTGTTTTGTATTCAAGAATTGCACTTTTGTCATTTCTCCTCTGTGTGAAATACATCTGACCATGTGTGGAGATGAACATTGCAGACATTTACATCTGAACAAAGAATCCACAGTCAAGACATAGAAATTAAATGCGTTTTTTTCTCATTTTAGGGTAAATGTCCAAACAAGTCTAGATTAAATCCTTTCTAATAGTGCCTGTTGTCATTTACAGAGAATTAAGGATCACAATGTTGGGAGTAGCATCTACACTGGAGTTATATTAAAAACAGGCAAGACACATCCTTCTTTCTGGCTGAATCTGCGCTAGAAAGCAAAATACTGCCAGTGAATGTTTTTGTGTCAGTGAATAGCTGGAAAACTCCCTGGCATGATGACTGATCTTCTCCCAAATAATTGCCAGGTTCAGTTCAGAAGTGAAAACATTCCAGAGACCTTCTCACTAAGACATGTGCGTATAGGCACATATAAACACCATGTTTTAGACACCAAGGCAGTTCATAAGATTAGACATCACTAACTCCATCCCAGCTGACCTTATTGTCTGGGAAAGTAACTAACTTATCTCCTTGGAAAGTTAATAAACCGTTAGCTAACTTGTACAGGAGTGTTAATGTTCCCTTTCTATTTCAGAGCTCCCACTGGTTTCAACTATCTATGGACAATCACTGTTGTCCTTATCATGAGTGTGGTCGCTATTTCCCTCTACCCCAAATCCTATATGCATACATTTCCAGGCAACACCTGAATCATATTTCCACTGTATTTTATTTCTGAACAAGTGATATCTTTGCTAATGCTATATCCAAGAAATCTCTGTTATTCTAATTGGCGAATCATTTTGAAGGTATGAAGACTTCCAGATTTTGCTAGGGCTTTTTACTTTTGGATGAAGTTTAGGATGTAAGATATTCATCAACCTGACAAACTGCCTTTCTTTTTTTTCTGACTCTCATGCCACTTTAATCAATTATCTTCAATGACTGAAATTTCTTCAACACTTTCAGATGACTGTATCCAAAAAAGTTCCTTTCTTTTGGGTGCTACTGGATGTCTATGCAGAAGTATCGTTGTAGCATAAAGAAGAAAGCCAAAGTGCTACCAGATGAAGTGTGCACATAAACAGGGTATATTTTCTTTTCCTTCTACTAACTGCTTTTATTTTGTCCTTTTATCCCTGAAAGTGTGTGCATATCTCATATTATCCAAAAGAGGTCAGTCATTGTCTAGCCTTTTCATACACTGAGGAGAGTTGAGGAGAATATAATGTGAGTCTCTGGCTCTAGTGGTGTCTGATCTGCTCACTTTTAGTCCCAGAGAAACCATCAATCCTAATGTGGGTTAGCAATATGGTGGAGTAGCCTGTGATAGACATGATCCCTGTCAGGTTTTCTCTAAGTGGATTCCAGGCTCTTTGCAGGGGCACTTTCTGATACTTCACAAGTAAGCAGACCATTCTTTCAGCTTCCTCAGCACTCAGTCCCTGAAGCACTGCTCTTTGGAGTGTATAAGCATCACTCTAAAGAAGAAGTAAAGGCCTTAGGGCACATTTTTCAAATGAGTAGGGTAGATTCCTTGCAGGTCACCAAAATAGAAATCAGTTATTGGCCTTGGCTGCTGAGACTAAGCAAGCAGCATTTCCTGACTGAGCAGCAGTCACATTCTTTCTTTCCTGCCTGAGTTGCTTCAGATTCCCTAGATAACCTAGAACCTTCACACTTCCAGATCTTCTTCTGCTTCAGGCAAATACATATTTATTATATTTCAGTCAGCCCATTTCCTTGTCAAGCTCTTCTGCTGTTCTTGAGAGGACCTACTAACAGCAAGTTTTTTGATGGACATTTTTATTTTGACTTCCTGACTTTCAGTGGATGTAAGACACAGTCTTTAAAAAGTCTGCCTGAATAGATCCTTGTACTTACTGTCATCCCCATTTGAACACAGCCTTTACAGAATCAGTGAAAGATATGCCAAGCAGATGTCTCCAATAAAGGCCCACTATGAAGGGACCCTCTTTCACTGAAGTTCCAACATTTTTGTCCTTGCATATTATTATGATCTTCATTTTCCTGTTCTATAACTCTGACAGGAAACACTTTTGCACTACCTCTTTACTTTTCTTTTTTTCCATGGTTTTATTTAGGTGGTTACAGAAATATAAATTCTCATTGAAGCCTAGAGTATGTTCCTACAAGATAGTGATTACAAAAATGGCTACAGATAAGTAGTTATAACAGATGTGTCATTTGGGAAGCCAAATAGATGTTAGTAGCCAGGACAAACTGACAGGACAGAGAAACATGGAATAATTTGGATTAGAAAGGGCTTCTGAAAGTAACCTGGTATCTCTGCTCAAAGAAGGGCCAACTTGTAAACTAAAGTCAATCTTGAACCTAGATCAAGTTGCTGATCCATAAGGTCAGCATTTTTTTAGAGCACTTTAGTTATGGATAATGTTCACATTTCATGCGATGGCAGAAACTTTTATTTTATACTATTCTTCTGTACCCAAAAAGTTTATTTCTATAGATATTCTGTAGACTTCTGTCATTTGATGATGCTGGGTATGTTAAAGACATGATGTAGAATGGAACAGAAACCAAAGCAGAAAAGATGCCCAGGAGCAACAGACAAGGGCAGGAGCAGAAACACTGAGTTAATGTTATCAACCCACTTAGCAGCAGTGTACCTATCAAGGCAGAGGTAACAAAGCCAATAGATTGGGAAAACATCCTTTTATTGACCTTTTGCATCATTGGAGAGCAGATTTTCATCACAAATACAGTTTTTTACCTGTGGTGTTCTTGAGGGAAGGGTGAGAAGAAGAAAACAAGAAGGGCTAGTCTGAACCTAGCAATGGGCAAGTAATACATATACTGAAAGGGTTCCATACGCACCACACATTCCTGTACAAAATGTGCTTCAAAACAGATTCGGGATATGTGATCTGGTACAAACATCTGTATTTTGTGGGCTTGTACAAACTCAATGAATGCATTGTCATATTTGATGCTCCTTGAAACAATTATGCTTTTGTTTCCACCTAATTCTGTAACAGCAAGTTTCCTTCTGCTTTAGTTTTGCTGTTGCCAAATCAGGATAGTTAGTTGTTGTCCAGAGCAATAGCTAGTATATGAATAGTAAAACCATTTCTAGTAACATGGCAGCAAAAAGCCTTGGTTTTCTTTTGATAGTTACTGGTCAAAGTGAATCCTAATTTGAAAGAATTTACATTGTCGCATACTTCCATCATAGAATATTCAAAATTAACCATGAAGGAACAAGACAATGTCACAAGCATAGCAAAATCAAAAAGTGATCTCAGGACACAGTTACAGCAATTCAGTCCCTCAGAACTTGTAAATAACATTGATCATCAGAATTGGTTATTAGCTATTTTTCCACTTTCTTCTTTTTCCTTAATTGTTCAAGTCCACTGAAGGCAAAACAAACTAGGAAGTTACTCAGCATATGTTCTTTGGAGCACTGAAAATTGCCAGGAACCAGCTAATCCTTAGCCAATTTTTTTTGCACAGTTTGTTGAGTTGGAAAAAAGTACATGTAGCTAACACAAAATTAAGCAGCTCCTGTGTGCAGCTGGATTTGGGGGATTCTTACTTGAAATCTCCAAGCTAATAGAGCTACCACATGTGCTGGCTACCAAAATGCATCTTGTTACTTGTTGTAGGTCATTGCCTGTGGAAACTTGCTTTCCTGCCTGATGTTAAAACATAGTACTTCTTTCTGTAAACACAGTAAGGAGAAATAGAAATCTCCTGACTAAAACACATTATTATAGCCTTGGCCTGTATTTTAACATGTTAAGTTCAAGTATATTGTCTTTTTTAAACATTTAATTGTGTATATACTGCTTTGCAGCTAAAACACTCCCTGAACTATTAGCAATATTTCGGCAATGTCTGTTTCTTCAATTGTTTTTCCCTTTCTAAAGTGCATCAGTATTTCATAAATATCATCTGGATATTTGAAGAAAGCATGCTTTTTAAAGTAAATTATTTAGATAATGAAATCAATAAGGATATAGGAAACTTACAAATTCCTTACTACTAGAGTGAAAAAGACATACGTTTGGAAGCTGATTATGTGGAATTAGGCTGAGAAATATATAATTCTTTCAAAATATGCTTATTTTGAGGACCACAAAAAGAACAGTTTTCACTCTTGAATTCTCAACCAAGAGGAAATCTGGAACATTGCAGTATTCTTTGATAGTGCTCCAGGGAACACCTGACCATTACTGTGCACCTTGCATTTTCTTTTAAGCAATTTGATTTAAGATTCTACTATGTCCAAATGGCAATCACTCTATATTTACTTTTCATTCATACAAATAATAAATTTCTAGAAAAGAAGTGATGCCATATTTATTTAGTTCATCTGTCCACAATGACTTATTTTGTACTTAGCAATGACCAGTAGCAGACACTTAATATAAATTTAATATAGATAGGGTATGCTATACCTGCTCTCTTCCCTGAAGTGAGTTCCTCATTTATGACAATCAGTGGTTGTAAACATTTCCTGAACTGTGGGTCTCATCTGCACTGTCCTGCTATATAGCCTCTGATGGATCTAATCTCCATGAGCATTTCTAAATGTCTTTTGGAGCCTTTTGGACTTTTGACCTCCCCAACATCCTGTGATAATGAGTTCCACAGTTTAATTTGAATGAGATCTAATTATGTGTGAAAAATGACTTCCTATGTTTGTTTTAAACTTTCTGCCTGGTAAATAAATTGGCTACTCCCTGATTATTATACTAAGAAAACCAGCGACTAGTGCTTCCTTATTCAATTTCTCTACGTATTTGGTGGCTTTATAGACCTCCATCATGTCTCCCTTTTGCTATCTCTGTCCAAACTGAGAGACTATGTCCTCTCTTCTTGCATTAAAATGACTTCATATCTTTTTTCAAAGATGTGCGAGGATACATAATGATGGAAGAGTGAAGGCGATGATGCTCTCTATGACAACTCACTGTAAAATGACTGGAACTTCATTCCTTTTCCAAATTAGAAGGACTTTTGGCCAGCCAACTCTTCTGACTACTGGGCTGTTTTAAAGTGAGTTTCTGCTTACACGCATACTTTTCTCAATCTATCCCTGAAAAGACAATTTTCATAACTAGTGCATGACTTCCAACATTCTGATTAAATTTACACTCTGGAATTAGTCTTTCACCGTTACTTTTCTCTTTTTATCACCACATCAGTATACTTATCAATGATCTTTTTTTCTAAGCTAATAATTAAAATGTGACATCTATTTGCTAGATATTCTAGACAATGTCTGACCCAGTCACTACTAAAGCTACACCAGGCTTTTAATTATTAATAGGATAGTAATGCAAGTTCTTAATCCATTGACAGAATTCACACCCACAGAAAATGACATTTTCTATGTCCAGCTTCTTTGTGTCATGCAGCAAAGGTGCAATTCACCTGATTTGCAGCAGAGTAGCAGTGCTGACTGTCAGAGCTGTGTGCAGAAGTTGTGGGGACCAATGGAGCCAGAACTTCTATTAAGAATTCTCTGTACAGTGAAGTAACTGAGAACCCAGGTGTGCTGTGTTTCCTTATATTTCCAAACTGTTATTTGTAATCAAAATAATCATAACTGCAATAAGCCCTATTTTTGTCAAATGAGTGCTTTTACCTTGTTTTGACTAAACATTATGCTTTATTATAGTATTCAGCAATCTTTTGCCATTAATGTTTTTCTGGTGTATACAAGTTATTATCTGTAAAAGAAAGCAAGCACAGTGGGCAAGGAGGGAGCAGTCACTGTCTCAGTGCAGTGCACTGACACTTTGCCAACATGAACCTCCTTGGGCTTTGGATCTTGTTATATTCTTAGGCCGTGTTCCCTAAGTTTTGCCAATCTTTTGGTTCTTGGTCATATTCCAGCAAGATGGGGCCAAGCTTTAAGGATTCTAGAAACTGGACTTGGTTCAAACCTTAAAATAACTTAAAGTTTGGGAAAATATTTTCATAAAACTTACTTTCATTCAGTCAAAATTCAGTAGATTTGTATGAGTTTTATTTCTAGTTTTATATCATATATGAATTCACACCATGTTCTTGAAAGTATTGGCCGAACACTTGAAATATGTCAGGTGCTGTGACCACTTCCCTGGGGAGCCTGTTCCAACCACCCTGTGGGTGAAGAACCTCTTCCTGATATCCAATATAAACCTTCCCTGACCCAGCTTCAGGCCATTCCGTTGGGTCCTGTCACTGGTCCCCACAGAGGAGGGATCAGTGTCTGCCCCTCCTCTTCCCCTCATAAGAAGCTGTAATTGCAGTGAAGTCTCCCCTCAGTCTCCTCCAGGCTGAACAGACCAAGTGCCCTCAGATGCTCCTCATACAGCTTCCCTTAAAGGCCCTTCAACGTCCCTGTGGCCCTCCTTTGAATGCTCTCTAATAGCTTAATATCTTAGATAATTTGATTTCAAGCCTTTGGGATTGTAATTAATAAATGCTTTCAACCATATTCTATTATATTTATTTAGAGTCAGTCTTTGGGATGCTAACTGAAAAAAATGACTGAAAGCACAGTTGACGTGAACTATTAAAACATTTTGAAATAACCATTGCCTTACAAAATGGAGCTAAGCTTTTTGTAGCCTAAAATTCAACAGCATTTAATCTTATTGGGACAAATTTTGAAAAAGGTTTACAGAGGTAAATAGGGGTACACACAGGCTTGAATATTTGTATAAAGCCTATCAGGCTGAAAAATTTCCTAATTTGCATTTTTCTTCCAGAGGACTTCTTTTGTTATTTACTTATTCACACCTAACCTGTACACTAGATGATTTTGCCTCAATTGAGCCCTGAGTAATTAACCGAAGACTCCTTGAGGGTGCAATTAAAATGTATTGTAACTGTTAAAGGCATTACCTGATCTGCTGTTTTATATGAACACAGAGACTACTTGGGTAGAATTTAATACTTGGCCAGGTAAGCCCAGCAATGAGACAAATCACATCAGCTAAATTGTCTTTCAGGTTCAGCATTATTATTCTGAAAAGGAGAGATTCATTATTTCTCCAGCATGTATCTCAGGAGTGTCTCTAGTAAATTACATCAGAATATACACCTATTATATATTAATGTTACTTGTGATGAGATTATTATTACCTATTTATGATAGTGTTAGTTAAACTTTACTCTGACATTTGTTCTTTGTAGTTCAGAATTAGATTATTTTAAATGCATTATTTATTTAAAAAGCAAGAACACTCCTCTGCCTCCAAGACCTCACAATGGATTCTGTGTATCCCAAATGGCATTGGATGCCTCTATGAGGACAAGTGAATTGGATCATTTGTATTAATTAAAAAAAATGAATTTTTTTCCCTTTATTTTAGAAAGATGTCTTATTTGAGACAATCATGTAAATTACATTTACTTTTTGACTTGTGTATTTAACTATGTATTTAACTACTTGACTACGGCTTCATCTATGCTCTTAACTTAAGTTCCTGGAAAATAATTAGGTTCTATCTTTCAAACACTTATCAGAAGGAAACCTTCAACTCACAGTGTATACACAGTAGTCAGAGCCTTACTGCCTTATCTGAAGTCAGCAGAGTATGGCTATTTGTGTTTCCTAATACTGAAAATTAGGAAGACCTGTTTGGAGGAAGAGCTGTTTGGGGGAAGAGCCGTGAGACCTGGCAGGAAGCTCATCTGGACTCCTAGGCAATCTGCCCCAGTGTTACTACCTAGTCAGTTCAGATGATATATTTCATCCCCAGACATATTAAAGCAGTTGGAAAGACTCCAGTAGACTCCAATGGGCTTACATCACACAATTATATGACTGCTGGAGAACTGGAAATTGATAGGCTTTTACTTTAGCTGGAAATTCTTTTGAAATCAATGTAAAATGATATGAGAGTATCTTAACAGATATTCATCTTAGTGACATATTCTTGGTTTCCCCTAAGTACTGCCAATGCTGAATATTGGGGAGTGAATGGACTTGGGGTTTAATGAAATATTTCCTTCTCACTATCTGGGCAGGGATGGAAGCTTTGCAGTGCGTAACTGCAAGGGTACTCGTACTGACACAAGACTGCAGCTGTCTGCAGCCTTAGACACAGGCAATGAGACACCCACTGAGCCCTCGAGGCATTGGAATGGTTATTTTCCCAAAATAGTTTCAGTATGCAATTTCCACTAAAGGAGTTTCCGTTCTATTGACAAATTAATTGTGCAGATGTAATTTTCATTACTTTGTATAAAAATTTAAAAATTTGCTATTTCAAGCAAGTCTTAACATTCTCTATTCCCTGAATGTCATGTTATTATCCAAACTCCTTACCTCTCTGTAATTAGTGACTTCTCTGTGGGCAATTGGGAACAGCTCACAACATTTAAATGATATTTTAGAAACAATTATCTACTTTTCATTTTCCCCAGAGTGTTCTGCGCCTTCACACTTAAACATACTCAACTGCCTTAGTGAACTCAGTAAAACTACAAGCAAAAGCTTTAGGATTGAGCCATTTGCAGTAAGTTTGGCCTTCAGGGTGCTCATAGTGATTTATTTCCATTTACAAGGTACTGTAAGTTGGACAGTATATAAAACAGTTCTGATGTAATATTAAAAGTTGAAATTGTGGTTTTGGACTATTATTGGCTAGAAATTTTGAGATTTAGAAATAAATATACTGAAGTCAGAGTCAATCCAAAGAGCAATCCCATAGGCATGCCTGTTTCCTCGCCAAGCATTGTAGTTCTCCTATACTGATGCTTTGCATTCAGATTAAGGGTTTCCCCAAAGGGCAATAATTTCTAAAGAGACAGATTTTCATTTCTGTCTTTTATGGACTCTGTAGCTCTCTCAGGAATGCCAGGAAGATGTTTTGCTGGATAAAAGCTTAAGTCACGAACCAGTATTGACTTCGTGGAATGGTTTGCTCTGAAGTGTTCTACCCTATATACAGTATAACACACAAAGAGTTAATGCAAATCATATCATGTGTGCTGACTATAAGTAATCAGTGTTGACATTCATTCAGGCTTGTTTCTATAAGGCAGTACTTCAGTTATTGCCTTTGTCTCCTATTAATTTCCTTTCCTTTTTGCCAAGAAGAATTTTCTTTTTTAAATGGATCATTAATTTTTTTTCCAACATGATTATTTTGTTTAGCTAAATTTTGAGGCCCTCTTAATAATCTGGAAGGAAATCATGATAAGAAACAAAACAGATCTTGAATTAGTTGTCTGAACCCATTTTTACACTCCTTTAAAAAGACCAAGGAAATATTTCAAAAGAGTTCAAAGGGAGGGAGTAGAACATTTGGTGCAGATGTGACTTTATGGTATATGATTGCAAATGAATGTCATTGTAAAATGTACATTTTAACTGTCAAATGTAAACAAATTTGTTTCTTATTGTTTCTAGGGATGTTTTTTTCTCCTTGTTTTATTGCATTGCATGTATTGATTGCATTTCAGCAGCTGGGTTGACTCTGGGTTCTTAATTAGTTCGGGTTTTTTTATGTGACCGTAAGTCTGTGTTGAGTGCTAAAATTCATTATAGTTCACTACAGCTCTTATTCAGCTGTACCTATTTTGATAGGCTGTGCAGTATTTTTACATTATAATAGCACATAGCTTTGTGCAACAGAGTTTCAATGCTTTTGGACCTCCAACGTATTTGTCTTGGGTAAATATTTAATAAAAGCTGAGCTGCTGCTGGAGGAGGCATTAAAAAAGTTTCTCTTTCGTTGATCTGCCTATTTCCACCAACTTCACGACCTCTTTGTCAAATTTGCTTAAATTTTGGTTACCTTGAGATCAGAAGTTTGCAGGCGGGGTAGAATTGATAGTATGGTATATTTCTTATTTTATTTTTAATGGTTTTTTTTTCTGAATATCCATACAAGAATAACACATCAGTACTGAACATTGTCTGCTGTTATATGTCCCTTACTCTGTCCTGAGCTTTTGGCAATCAATGGCTTAGGGATTTCCTGAATTAGAGGCAGCATCTGGACCATCATATTTTAACAGCCACTGGTGGACCCTTTCTCCATGAATTTGTCTAATCTCTTCTTTAACTCCATTTATGCTTTGGCCTTAACAACATCCTGTGGCAATGAGTTCCAAGACGTAATTATGTGTTGTGTGAAAAAGTACTTCCTCTTGTTGATTCTTAAATACTTGTTATGGGCAAAGTGCATTCTCTGCTGAGTGATAAAACTGTTTTCTTTACTGCTCTTGGAAGCAATCACACCCTGGACAATAGGTGTTCCCAGCAGTGGGCCAATGTGGCTGTATGTGGACATCAGTGAGAAGAGTGACAGGACACAAGAGAATTGTGTAGAGGCCCCTGGTTTATTTGACTTTGTTCTGTCATGAGAATGTACATAAGAACATTATGCTCTTAAACAGGACTTGCATTGCTGGGGCATTTATTGATGATGTTTAACAAACTGGACAAGTGTTTATTGTAGGCTCTTCCTCTTCCTGTACTTTGCAAATGAACTGAAATATAAACTCCAATTTACCATACATGGTTAGACGCAAGTTTCCATTGCTCTGTATTTAACAACATACAGTTAATATATTATGCACTTAACACTTGTGTTTGCAACACAGATAATAGTAGTTGTCTAACCCACATTATATATTTACTGTGTCAGGGTCGTTTTTTTTCTGGCCAAAAGCTCAGAACTAGCAGCTCCATTGAGGGATGTCACTGTCCAACCAAGCTCCTGAGCAGCAGGATCGATACATTTTTTTCTAACAAAGTTTTATTTGTTAGTAAATGTTTTCCCAGATTAGTCAATTTAACTGGAATTACTAATTGTTTAGAACTTAGGCTTTTTATTTATGCAGCAAAATAAGGGTATAGGGTACACTAACCCAATTTTACTTAAGAGACTAGTGCCTAAAAGGAAGGAAAAATTTTGGGCAGCCAGATCCTCTTATTCATGTCAGCAATGTCCCAAAAGATTAGGACAAAAATAAATCCTCTGTGAATTAATTTTGGATTATATCAATATGTATATTGTTTGAACTGGCATTTTCAGTAGGATCTTATATTTGTAAGAGGAAGATTCAAGAACTAATATTACTATAGATGACAGTCACTCTTTTCACAGGGGTTTTGAAGACTAGAATGAAATTTTTATGACACCATACCTGGTTGTGCTATAATATGTTCTTCTCTTTAATTTTCATTAAATGCAACACCTATTTAAGAAGCAATAGAAACAAAAGGTGGCTAAAGAAACACTTGCAAGGGAAAATGAGATACTGCTTTATGCTCAGGTGGCAAAGACTGTCATATTATCACTAACCGGTGAAAGTGTCTTCAGCTGAAGCCATGAAAATGCAATATAATCTATAGAATATATTTTGAGGGGGAGACATCTCATATTCTCTATTGTCAAATTGTAGGTATCTCCCTAAGATATACAGTAGTCTCTCTGTCTTCCCATATATATATAAAATCCTAAAAGAAGAGAAGATCTTCAAAGAGAAACACTTAAATTCAGCTCCTGCACCAAAAAGAGACCCTACTATAGGAAGTTATCCATTGCTCCTGTTCAGATTGCCCTCTGGAGGTGCATGTGTCTCCCTGTTAGCTTGGAGTCTGGTGATGTGAATTTCCTCCTTACAGGTCTCACTTCAGGCAAGAGTTGTGAACTCTTTTGCATGTGCTGAGGGAACTTAGAATAGTGTAGAAATTAAATAGAGGAAAATTACAGCATTCACATGGACTGTGGAATTCAGTTAATGAGGATTTTCTCCTCCTTCTAGATATTTTTCAAGCACTTGAATCTACTGATTTATGCGAATTTAGGACATCAGAGTGCAATAAATTCAGTCAGTACCATTTAACTTAAGTTTCAAGTGCATTTCCAGTAAAAAGTTTTCTTCTTTTCTTTCAAAGAAAACTAGCAATTTTCTTCTTGGCAAAATATTCAGTAATAAAACAGTTGTTTACAGCCTGGCTTGCGCAGGGGCTCTAGAACTGTGCTTGCAAATCATCTTTAAAATACAGTGGTCAGGATGGATGAGCTACAATTCACAGCGGGGTGCAGTATAGTCTTCAAGTATTTATAACTGACACTTCACAAATATCTGGTTTTTAAATAAAATCAAAAAGGCCTTGTATTAGAAGAGTAGAGAGGGTGAAATAACACAGAGGAATTATTGGAAAATACTTGTAAGTGTTCAGGACAGTCTTAAAACATGTAGCCATATGGTCAACATATGTATACATTAAACCAATATGTAGTTTCCACTGTCCAAGAACATAAAATTTATTTCGCAAATGCATTTTTATGCCAATAATTTTAAGATATTATTCTTCATATCAGTGAAACCTGGTTATTTCTTTATTGACCAAGCAAGCAAGAGTAATCACCACTCATCTTAGTGAAATTTGGATGGCATCCCTTGTGGCTCATTTTCTGAGCCCAAATTTTTAATAACTGAGAGTGATATTTTGAGAAAGAAACAGTAAGACAAAAAAATACTGTGTTTGTTAATATATGGTAAAAATGGAGGGAAATGAACCTGCTTTTGAAAATGCAAGATTTTGCTTGGGGGGCTAAGGTTTGGGTGTTTGTGGGGGGGGAGTTTTGGTTGTTTGGGGTTTTTAAAATTTTAAATAGTGGATATTTTTGTGCTGGTTGGTTGGTTGGTTGTTTTTTTTCCCTAAACTGTCCCTACCACAAATGTATCATGACTGGAGAGACCACAAATCTATCATGACTTGAGAGATACAGCACGACATTAGCAATACTAAGGTAGTATAAGGAAGGTATATTCTGGAATCAACTGCTTCTGGAAGCAAGATAAGTTTAAATATGTAATCAATCCTGATTTAGATTAGTCTCAAAATTATTACCTTTGAAGGGTACCCATTACATTTTGAAAGGCACCTTGTCATTCTTAGCAGAATTGACTTTATTATTATTCTAATTATTGCAGTTTTCATGTGACCTAGAAGAATAACATGCAGATAGAACTGCTGAGATCCCATGCAGGCAGTCTCTGTTGCAGCATCCCTGGGTTCATTTGTACTCTGCCACAAAGCTCCTGATGGAGAAAGGGCTTGGCTGGTCAGCATGTCAGGAGCAAGATAGCTCGTAAACCGTGTGGGAAACTTGGAGAACAAAACCCTACCAAAAAACGGGGAGTTATCCAAGGTAGGTGGTGTACATGTCTCTGTGTGTACCACTGTGGGCAGAGGTCAACCACTGAATCACAGCCATAAGTGACACATAGAGCTTGTATTTCATAATTTAGACACTTTCAGACCAACTCCAAATAGCTGAATGCTTCAGTTGCTGGTAACATTTTAATTTTTTAAAAACTTTTTGCTGGGAGGGTTTGTTCATTGTTCACAATTCTCGGCAAACGAGTTAGCTACTGGATCTTTTTGTCTCCATTGCTGTGACTATTTGCCTTCAGGTTATACTTATCTCTTAGGGACTTTGGAAAAGAGGTAAATATTTCCTCTTAGATATGCAGATACTGATTACTAGTAAAACAGTTTCAGAAGGAAATTAATGTCACCTAAAATTTTTGAGAGACTCAGAGGGTCTTTCTTGTCTTGTTCCACAAAACTCAAAGAGATGTTTGGCTCCTAACTTCATGCTCACAGCCATGATTTTTGTTTCAAAAGTTAAGACAAACAAATGTAGCCCACAATTTTCCATTGTATTCTTAAGTGATGAAGAATCATTGGACATATTACCCCGAAAAGCCTTTGTTTGCAGAAAAGGTGTAATTTTAGGTGGACTTGAAATAGCCATAAAGCAATGTGTACCTTAGCAGGCTGAAGTAGGAGTAAAGCCCATGTTCATGGCATGAATCAGGAAGAAAATGAGACCTGCAGTTCTTCAGTGAAAGTATGGAATGTGCTGTGAATCAGGATAATACCTGAGATACAAGATGTTTTGAGCAGTGATCCCCTAAGGAAAAAGCAGGATTTCTGCTTTTTCTGGAAAAAGAATATCCTCTCTGATATGGGACAAACCATTCTGTGGCAAGCAGGGTTATGGTCTAGCTGGGTGAAGCTGGTAAAAAGCCAAAGATAGGAACCTGTAATTTCAATGAAACAGAATTGTTGAGATAAGCAGGATTAATACTGGCTTCTAGCTGTGTGACTAAGATACGGCTCTTAAAAGAGACAATCAGGGAGTTTCCCATCCATAACTGTAGAAAAATAAGATCTGAACAAGAATCTGGAGAAAAAAGCTTGGATCCACACTGTCTGATGACACATAAGTCACTGCTACTGAGAGACAAAGATTGCATGAACTGTAAAGGAAATGTTTGTGCCTGGAGATGGTAAAATTTTAGTTACTGGAACAAACATTTGTTTGGATTTCTCTTCCTGGGGAATGGTGTAGTTCTCATCCCTGTGTTTCAAGACTTACTTCAGTTTTCTTCTCCACAGGAAGATCAATGCTAAAAACAGGTCACTGCCCAGAGATGAAGAAAGGAATTTCTGTGAGAAATTTTAATTATGATGAAAGTCTGCTAAATAATTAATTTGATTTTTAGGATTAAGCCTCTCTTTCCAGGATTGTAAAACACAATCATCATGCAAAGCTTGTTCCAGTTTAAATGTTAGCTGTGTTACTACTGGGAAGAAAAAAGTTAAGAAATGCATCCTAGATTTTTAAAAATTTTTCACATATAAGGGAATTTTTAGGCTTTCACATATGTCTTGACTTCTTCTGTTGGATATTGCTAGGCACGCTTCTTTGACAACTTCTTAGAGAGTACAAGGGTTTAGCACAAAGTTTAATGTTGTCAGATGAACCCCTTAGACTTGCTGACTTGCAGCTGAACACTAACGCTCTTTTACTACAGCATTGTGTTCTGAGTATCCTTTTTCATTAGGCATTTTCATTTAAAAAATTCTCAGAAGAAAAGTGCCTAAAATGCAAGTGTTCATATAAACCTGAAATCTCAACTTGGAGTAATTAGAGTATATAACACTAAAAACTACCCTCTAAAATAGGAAGTAGAGATTCCACCCTTTAGAAATAAGATCTTTGCAGAGTTTCAGGTGGATAGTCATGTGGAATCTGCACATCAGAGCAATTGGATCCGTGTCTTCTAAGTTGGTCTTATTTCCAGGTTAAGCATTCAGTAATAAGCAGAAATGATCTAATGATCTCCATGAAATGGTTCATTTAGCCATTTTTAAGAATACATTGCCATCTGGTGTACAAAATTTCAAATTTCTTTATCAGTTTTACTATTTAAAATCCAATGTCCTTGGGCAGAAGACTTCCATCATTTGATTCTAACTTTCTGAAATCAACCTATTGACCTGAATGAACTAAAAACTATTGTGGTTTCCAATGCAATTGTTTTGTAAAGGGTTTCTGAACATTTGTGAGTTCACACTATGGAAATGATACATTTAAATTGCTACAGAGATTATTTACATGTAGGGACTTTGGTCCCCAGTGGCTGAAATATCTATCTTGTTTTATCTCTAAACTAAGAGAGGAAGTCAAACATAATCCCAGAAAAATAAATTGTGCTTATATTAGTAAGACAGGCACTGCACTGAGGTGTAGCACCTTTACTGCTTGTACCTTGTGCAAAGGGAATATTAAAAAACAAAAAGCAGACTTTCATCCCAGACAGATTTTAGGAGATGTTTCACTGATTTGAATTAAGCAAAGGTTTGATTGCTAATTTCTAGCTTGATTAAACAGCAAATTTTTAGTAGGTACTTTCATTTAGTCTCACAATAAGCAACTCTGACTTCATACTAGCTTTTTAGTATATGTCTTCAGATCTTCCATAATCACTGAGCAAGGATGATTACGGTATTAGGAAAACTAGTAAAACTGGCTCCTCAAATATTATGCTTGTCACATGGTTGGCATCATAAAATTATTTTCCTGTTAAAAGTATTAGCAAAAAAAAAAAAAAGGCACCTTGCTTAAATACATACATTTTTCTGAAGTGTAAATAAAATTCTAAAGCCTCTTCAAAGCCATCAAAAACTCACAGCTCTCTCCAAACCCCAGTTGCATCCAGTCTGATGAGAAATGGAGCTGTCGCAGAATCACAGAATATTCTCAGTTGGAAGAGACCCACAAGGATAATTTTAGTATTGATTCTGAATTTCCATGTAAAGAATTTTTTTTAAATTATCCTAATGAAATTTTCAAAAGGCACCTTTTTTTAACAGTTGATTTCTAGTTTGGATTAATTTAAGGTAATCTAGCTGGGTGACTTTTTAACAATGGCCCTATACATGCTGCTCTGTGCCTCTACAATGTCTGTCTACTACAATGGAGTCCAGCTCTCCTTGGTCATGAAAGGCTGCCATGCTAATAAACATGTTTAGTACTAATCTTTCTTATCTTGGGTTTCTGAGAACCTCTTTTTCTCTTCTCATGGAATCTAAGGAACAAACACATGAGGTTACTGGGTCAGGCTCTAGTTCTTCTAACAATGAACTCTGATTTGTTTAATTCATCTGTCAGGATTTGTTTGGCTTTACATAATTACTTCCAGACTTATCTGTGATAACTTAATGGCTTACTTTTGTTGTGACCTTTTTGGTAAGGTTGTATATAAAAAAATTCACTGATTGCTTAAGAGGATGTGGGCAGTATTATAAAAGACATTTGTTTGATTAAATGGTAATTAAAAAAGTGAATGTAATTAAAAATACAGTTATGACCAGCTCTTGTTCAGTTTGACTCTTGTGGAGCTTAGAGGTCAGTTTATGCTCTTGCTTTTAGTGGTTATTACTATTTATTATGTGTATGCTGGAGTAAGCACAGCATAAATAAAAAGCTACAAAATAGTTATTGCAATCCCTTTAGAAAAATAATTGTCGAAGGTAAACTTCTAGTGGATTGCATTTTAAAATTCTGCATATTATTTATCCTGAAATTGTTTGCTGCAGTCAAATTAGAACTCACGGTAGAAACCTGACTGTTAAAGAAATGGCCATTTTCAACACAGAGAAACATTTTGGCACATGCTGCAGAAAGCTGGAGTGGTCTTGATTTTTTAAAGTTCTCTTTTGATATAATTAACACTTCAAGGGAAACAAGTCCTGGCTCTGTATGGGAATATAAAGACATGGTTGCACAAGTGTGGGAAGACAGCAATGGTTTGCACTTTCTGATGCAAGAAGGAAGACTCCCTAGATCCCCATCTCACTATGACATCTTTATCTTATCCCTGTTAAACTATGCTTTGAACCTGATTGCTGGTGAGTCAGGAAAAATAAGGAGAAAAACTTAGTACAAATTGAAGTTGTTTAATTATAAATGTAAATAAGAGAAAATAGAGCTGTTTGATCAGGCAAAATTATCAAGAAAAAATCAATTTTAAGATCAAGTATAGACTTTTATTTCTGCTTCATCAGAATGATTTACAACATTATCTCTAATTCTATGATCACATTATAATTTATAAATGAGACAGCCATCTCTTTTTTTCCTATATACCCATGCAATCATATCAAGTTAATCAAGACATAAACTGATGCATTTTCTTTTCTTGCTCGACTGCTTTTTCATCTGGGGCAGAAGCTAAGGGAAGCCATGAAGTCTTGATTTCTGTTTCCACACTTTTCTTCTTGGTCAATTTCAATACATTTTAAAAGTCTTACCAAGCTGTGAAACTTATCAGAGACAGTTGCAACATTTACATTTAACAATGCTCTCAGGGGAATAGAAAATTGAAGTGACATGTTCATCCAGAAACATGTTGCATAAATTGAAAGAACTTCCAGGTCATGGAATAAACTAGTTGTTTCTATTATTTTGGGCCCTTTTATTTGTTAGTTAGTTTGTTTTGTTTGGGG
>VZDJ01000302.1:8071745-8092650 GCA_008694505.1 Cyanoderma ruficeps
TTTTTTTGCTTCTACTTGGTTGTCAGGGAAAAAATGTTTGTAGTCTCCGCCTGTCATTGTGTTATTTGAGAATAGTATTTGTATTTCTCGCTCAAAGATTTGTAATTAGCCTTGAACAGCAAGTTAGTTCAATTCATTTATGGCTGAAAGTTTAACTAAATAAAAGTCTTAATGGATCTGAAAATATTTAGAATAACGGTGTTTTTTCTACAGACTTTATGCTGAAATTGGATTCCCTTTTGTGTTTTGCTAGCAGTTTTAGCTGTAAATTCATCTTGATCTATATCTTTAAGTAACATTAATATTATAGTGCTGTTACTAATCTGCTGTGCTAGTGCCAGATCCAGATCTCTCCTCATCTATATTTCTTCTTCTGGAATTAAAGTACTAATTCAGGCCAGGTGCATAGGCAGCTTATGTCTAGGGTTTTTTGCCAGTGACAAATATCAAATAGTAATAAGTGCTCACTGTGGATGTGGGAGATGGGCACTTGAGTCTCTGCTCTAAATCAAGCATGAGCTGTACCATCTGTAGCAGGTATTCACACGCCAGATGAATCTCCCAAATATTTCTGTGCTGACCTTTGGCTCTTGGTATGCTCTGAACAAGTCCGTACCTTTAAGGTCCACTAACAAATTGGGTGTTTTCTATAATGTTACATCTGTAAATGACAGTAATTGTAAATTGCTTGAGAAGCTCCTTAGTGGAAAGCGTACCTATCTGTATGACTTCTGAGAGGATGGCAGCTTTGAGACATAAGCTAATGCAACCTTGGCTATCTCTTCCTTTTTCTCCCGATCATTGCCTGATAGAAGAAATATGTGACTTGAAGTTCAGATGTCAATATAGAACAGTTTGTTTCATCTCTTCTTTTCCCTTGGCATTCAGGGCAGTTGGATAATCCTCATCTGAATGTTTGATGCTAACTCAAGTTGTGTTCTGGCGTGCTTCCACTGAACCTGCTTGCCTTCATCCCTACATGGCCATTTGAAACAGAATTGTTCCTGGGGAGCTGTAGAGCTGTGGAGGACACAGGGACTTAAAAAGTTAAATTCAAGTGTTTTTCTTGTCCCTGTTTCAGAATTAGGGAATTGACAGGCTGGCCATAGAGAAGAGAGCTGGATTCTGCTGTCATACCCGAGGCAGAGATGTTTTATCACCCAGAAAAAAAATAGTTCACCAGTATATTTGATTTGTTTGTTGTTGTTTTTACATTTGTTTGCAAGATTTAGAGAAAATGCTTGGACCATTGTGTCACTTAAAAAATTATGGGTTTGAGCCAGACAGGAACAGTAAACAAATATTTCCCTGATGCTCTTAGTTACTAGGGACCCATTGAGGAAAAACAAATAATACAACCTACATATGTATTGTTAGCCTTATGCTAGGATTAACTTTATTTTTACTGCAACAACCTTCCCATGTAGTATATATTATTTCCTTTACTGCTACTTTCAATATTATAAAAGATAGCTAATTACAATCTAGATTGGTATTAGACTTCCAGGGGGGGCTGCGGAGCTCCGTGAGGGCATGCCGGACACAGCCAGTTCCAGCCGGACACAGCTGGTTCCAGCCGGATCCGACCACCCATCGCAGGGCATGGCTGAGGCAGGCCGCTGTGGGAGCACCATGGGGGAAGGTATTCAAGAAGGGAGAAAACACAGTGGGACATCCAGAGGCATGGGGAGATGGGGAGAGAGGAGGAGGAGGGAACCAAGGAAAGGACAATAGAGGGAATGCAAGGTCAGAGGAGTAGGAGGTACGCTATGGCAGAACAGGCAACCCCCAGAGGCACTCCAACCCATGGAGAGGACATGCCAAAGCACGGACAAACTGGAAGAAGGAAGGATTGGCACAGAGGAACCTCTGTGAACTGAGCCCCATCCCCGGTGCCACCCATCACCTCCTCTAAAGGCACTGAAGGCGCCTGTGGCAAGAACAAGGACAGAGAACACAGGACTGGAGGGAAGAAGACACATGGGGACCAGCTGTGGGGAGGAGAGGTGCCTCAAGAGGAGCTGAGACTAGGAGAGGATGACAGGTGGTTTTTTCTCTCTTTTTATTTTTGCCTTTCCCCCACATTTTCTGGATCAGTTATTAAATGGTATTTTAATTGACATTAAATTCTCCAGGATGAATTTGTTTTCCCCAGGGCAGTGCTTAGTAATTGGTCTCCCTGTCTTCATCTCAATCCATGGGCTTTCTCACTCCAGTTTGTTCTATTCTGTCCCTGGTCCTGCTGGCTCAGGGGAATAAGCATGGAAGTGTGTGTGAGGGTTGGGGCCAGCCTGCCATACAAACTTTTTCCTAATGGCTGTTGCTGTGACAGCAGACAGGGTCTCTTACACCTTCATCCTGCAAGTGTGGCTTTGTGGATGGAATGTGGTCCAGTTCTGGTATCAGTAAGAAATAGCACCTCTCATTGTTCAGAGAAATAACATGTCTCTTGTCAGTGGCGCAATGAGGATAAAATCTCCAGTTTGGACAGACCTGAACTGTGATTCTTCATCGTCAGATGTGAATCAGAACAACCCCTTTTCTGCTGAATTCAGAGCTCCTGAATCTAGCCTTGACCCTTCTCTGTGGACAGTCTTTAATGACTTAAGCTTTAATTTCCTTTATTGCTTCACAGTGGGAATGTGGAGGGGTGTTGCAGGAGGTCTCTTGGGTTCCTGCCACATTTCTCCCGCAAAAGTCCCCAGTACAGCTTTCCAGGCTACACTTTAAGGTCAAGATTGTAACTGTGAATGTAAATACAAGAATATATTGTCTCTTAGGACTGACAGTTCTGATTTGTGTATCTGAGATATTAAATCCCTTGGAAGACATCTACAACTACCTGAAAGGAGGTAGCAATGTGGGGGTTGGCCTTTTCTCCTAGGGAACCAGTGATAGGACCAGAGGACACAGTCTTAAACTGTCCTGGGGAATGTTTAAATTGGATATTGGGAATAATTTCTTCATGGAAAGAGTGATTAGGCGTTGGAAGAGAGGTTGTTGGAGTCTTTTCTCTGGAAATGTCTGAGACTGGATGTGCACTCAGTGCCATGATCTAGTTAACAAGGTGGTGTTCAGTCATACATTGGACTCAATGATCTCAGAGGTCTTTTCCAACCTAATTGAGTCTGTGATTCTGTGATGACCAGCTAAGAGGAAAAGTAATTCTTAGCTATGCTACAATTATGATATCTTCTGGCTTTGTTTGGACTAAAGGTTGTAAAACTCTCATCTCATTATATACTGGAGTAATTTTATTTTTGGTGAAATTTACTGTATGTGATCATCTACAAGAATCTCGGAGGGCTCTTGAAAGCACTCTACCATTATTTGGAAGAGGTTTTAACCAGTAGATAGGCACACTGTCCCAAAATCCTTTGCATTTTGACAGCAAACCCTCTCAGACTTTTAGTTGAAACTGTATTATTTTGGATTCCTCCTTCAGATTGCCTGATGTTATGATGCTTTGGTCCTTGGAACATACTCCATATGCTTAACTTTAATTATGCTCTGAAGTACTTCAAGTGATAAAGCTATGGTAATAAACCCATTCAATGTTTAAATCTTCCATTTATAGAATCCAATATTAAGGACGAATTTTCTGGGTAGGTACTTACCTCAAAGAAGATTACTGAAGTGAGCCTGTTTTTGAGGTAAAGCAGTTATACTCGCTTTTCCAGTCAGTGCCAGTATTTACCTGGGGCTTTTCAGAGCGGCATGGAAGCAGTGAGCCTGAAGGCAGCTTGTGAGGCTTTTCCCACTAGATGGCAGAAGATACTTTGGACCAGAATATTTAGCAATTTGAACAACATACAGAATTACTGGACTTGTATACTTTTTTTGCTCACAAGTACAGAGATTTTATTTATTACAAGTTTATCTGGTCATATCAGTTTCCTTTGAGTATACAGCTCAACTCTCTCTCTCTACAAATAAAGCAAGTAATAAGTAAATTAGCAAGTAAAAAAGTAAGTAAATAAGTAATTTTAAATTGCAAGGGTTTGATTGCAAAAGTCTCTCATTACTTATGTGGCATTGAAATCAGAAATGCTTATAGAAATTTCTGTATAAAAAATCTATTTAAACGAAGCTGCAAAAGCGCAACGAAACCGATGCAAATGCTATTGTGTACAATGTTGCCATTATAATATCTACCATGTTTTGAGACTGTATATATAATATAATATTTGTATTTTAAGTGCTTTGTATTGGGTGACATATTGAGTTGATGAATTGTTTTGCCCTGTAATAGTTTTGGCTAATATTTGCACGGATATTCAGTTTAATGTGGCTTAGGTACAGCACTGTGACAAGACATTCTTGTTTTGCCGGCTCTTCTTAGGGCATTTGCAGCTCCAACAGCTGGAATCTTCATTGAATAATGCAGCAAATGTGTACTGCACATATACATAGATATAGGAATCTCCCTCTCTCTCATATACATGCATTTATGTAATTATGGATCAGAGCTTTGACTTATTTTTTCTTAAGTGTTTCTCTCAGCATCACGCTAGCTGCACAACTGATAATGCAATTGTTCACTGTGAATGTTTTTCACCCAAATTTGGCTTCAATATCATCTACAGGCTGGAAATAGTGAAAAACACAGCTACCTCACAGGCTGAAGGTGGCAGAATGTATTCTGAAAAGGTCAGTGGAAAGCAAAAGGGTGTAAAAGACTTTAACTCCAGCTAAACTTATTTTATTGGTTTATATCATGGAACAGATGAACTACTGAGTGTCAGTAGAAAGTTTCCAAACAGAAAAATACTTGGACCTCAGTTTGCTTTAATTAACTGTTAGTTTGTTAATGTAGCCTTGTGACTTAATAAAATATCCTAGATATTATGTAAATTATTTGTTATTGAGACTAGTTGAATCACCTATTCTTTTAATATTGCCTGTTCTTGTCGCAGTCCAGCCATTGGTCTTCCCTTGGGGGCCCGGCTTGTGGCGGCCGGGAAAAGGCCGACAGTGCCTTTGTGGGTCTGAGGAAAAAGTCACTGACTCAGAGCCTTGACGATAGGTTGGTTGCATGGTGTATATAATGAAGGGATGGGAACAACTGCAGTACTAGAAACATAAAGTTTAATATCAGGAGAAATAAAAGGTGTGCAAATAAGGGCGCAACATAAAACACAAGCCAAACTCCTACAGCTGCTACAGAAGACAGATGCAGGTTTATATAGCACTCCAGAGGACCCCGAATGCGGGGTGAGTACAAATATATAGACTCTTACATGGTACATTCTAGAAGGGTTCTAACCAATCAGGGATCATTACATGACTCTTCTTTACATAATCAGTCCCACAGTTCTTTGCTTCTCACCCTAAGCTACCTGGATGTCTCTCACCTAGGCCTCCTGCTTTCTAGGATTTGATGTCCACTCTGTGGCCAGCACATAGCCTGTCTTCTCCAGAATGGATTCCCACAAATTCTAACCCCCATTTGTCATCCCCTTATGATTTTCTGAACTGTAACACTTTTTTCAGGGTACTGTTTTATATCCTGGCTGGGCCTCAGGCTGAAATATTTGAAAATTTTTGGCTGAGAAGATTCGGGAAAATAGATCATTTGTTCCATGTTTTTTAACAATAAAATGTGGGATCTTTTCTTTGAATGAGTCTTGCTGTGTGGTGCTCTGGAGTAAAGGATTTGAAATTGTAGTGAGGAGGAATTGGTAAGGAAAGGCATTTTGGAGTCAGAATGTGACCTTTGCTCCTCAAGGGAAGGCCTGTCACAGGCCTTTGCAAAATCTTTCTTGCCCATAAGTTTTATAATCTCCACGGTTTTTCTGGGCAAATGTGTTCAGAAATTTTGGATGTTTACACATCCCAGGTCTGCCAGGGAGGGCACAGAGCACCCCCACAGCAGGAGTGAGTACGCTGCCCTCCAACCATGGGACTGTGGCTAGAGAGAGGAAGGGATCAGGCTGGATTCACCACTCTCCACTTCATACATCTCTGTCAGCCACTGCGTGCTGCCCCCTTCATAGGCTTTCTTAGGCACAATACATGTTCTGTCTTCTGCTGCCAGTGGGTGGGGTAACCCAGCTCAGATGTATGTATATATTTCTAATCTGGATGAATCTGATCTGATGACTCCAATGAGAGAACTACATATGGAGGTCCGCAGAAGGAAAATTGGGCTGACTGAGAATAAAAGAATGAATGTTCTCAGCATAAATTTGTTTCAGGTACAATGTTTTGCTTGACGAAGGAGACATCCTGACAGTATCTGAAGGCACCCCAGTATTTTTTGGCATCAAGCAAAAAGATAATGATATACTGCTGGAATTTAACTACGCTGTTTTCTCTCTAGCTTCTTTTGAGCCTTAGAAAGAGGTTGTGTTCTTGCAAGAACTGTCTCTCACAGAATGATGTCAGTACCCTCACACTACCCTGAAAATTCTAAATTCTTGGATTGCATATGAAACAGCAAATTATGTTTTGAAGGATGCCCTTCCTCATATTGTGTAGTTTGAGGATGTCTATCGTACTACTGAAATGATATGCTGATACAAGCAAATTATTTTGTAACTTGTTGGAAATTCCCCTTTATTTTGGATTTGGGTTTTATGCTGTTGTTTCTTAATCCTTTTATCAGGCAGAAAACATAAACGTCAAACTTGTTTGCCTTAACTCATGTCTCTTGTAGAAACATTGTGCTGTCAACTGTATTTCTTTAGTGAGCTCAACCTTGCTTTCTCTGCTACCATTTTCAGACCTACTATTTCACAAATCATGCATCTCAAGAAACAATTATTGCATAAATATCTTAACAGCACTGTGTAGAAATCAACCTAACCTTGATATCTCATAGAGACCAATTAGGTTAAATAAACATATTTTGTTCCTGGATTGAAAGAAAATTCTTTGGACAGTATAATGCTATTTCTCTCTACATTGCCTAAGGGAACTATTTTAGTGAGGTCTGTCACACAGAATGAAATCCATGTCAAAAAATACTCTTTCTTGTGTGTGAGAAGCTATTTTAATATATATAAATAATGTTGTTGAAAAGATTGCCTAGGTGTTGGTTTTGTTTTTCCTGGTTTTCTATTTGTAAACATAAAACAGAGGGCAAGTGTTCAACAAAGGGACAAAGGAAAATTCCTTCTGTGAAATAACGTTTCCAGCTGATCAGGTATTCATTATGGTTATGGGCAGGTTAGCAGACAGTAATGCTACTTTGGAGTTGTGGTTCTAAGCAGATTTTAATGCTCTTGCTGATACCATATAAATATTCCAAGAATACTTACATTTATACAAGTTAAAAAATCAAATATGTCACTTGGGGGTATATTTGGGTCTATATTCCCTTTGTTGTAGCTGTAAAAGATAACATAGCTCTACTTTAAATATACATTTCCTGTCTCCCATAAAAATCTTGGCTCTTAGTTTGCTTTCATGTTAGCAGAAGAGATTAGTTCCAAACAACATTAAGAATCAAAGAAACTGAGCAAATCGAAGTGCCTTGAATTATCTGTCAAATAAATCCAATATAATGAGTTGTTTGGGCTTGATAGTGAAACAAAACAAAACAAAAAACAACATCCCATGTCTGCTAAATTTTCAGTATGGTGCTGGAATGGAGGTCAGAGCTTCCTCAATATGAAAAGGAATCCTGTTACGGGGATAAGTAATCAACCACCTGGGAGAATATAAAACTAAAATGAGAGGTGTCCACGGAGACACAGCAGCGCTGCCAAGTTAAAGATTTAAATCCAAATAAAATATTACAGTAGTCTCAGGTGATAGCATCCATAGAAGTTTGGACCTCATTAGGGGAATTGAAAAGCTTAGAGCTGTTTCCAGTAATAACACTCAATTTAGTTGGTTAAATTAAAGCCAAACTAATCTCCTTTCCATGAAGTGTTTGAACAAGTTGTAGAAAACTCCCCCATCAGTTTTCTTGTAGGAGAAAGAAATCTCACATAAATAGTGCTGCAAGACTGAAAAACTCTTTGCAGCAACCTGGCAATTCCCACTTACACTTTGGTATGGTCTTATCTCTTCACCTATTAAGCAAATCTAGAGACCTTGCTATTTCATTTTTCATCAGATCTAACAAAATGATGCTTCTGGGGAGTGTTGGGGTTCACAAGTGTCAGCTTTCAAAAAGAAACTGGTGAGTTCATGATTTCAGCAGAAGCTGGTGGATTTTGTTTGAAGGAACTGAAGCAGAGCTTTCCTATTCATGTGGCATCTTCCATGTTTTTTTCATTTAGACCTCAACCTCTTATAAAGGTTCTTAGGAAACATCTAACTAGCCAGAGTAAAAGTGAAGAGTTAAAGAGTTAAAGTTAAAAGAACTGTTGAACTAAGGAACTGAATATGCTTCAAAAGAACTGTATCAAGATGCTTGATACATTAGAAATCTGAATTAACTGAAAAATCAACCAAACTAAGGAAAAGCTTATGTGTCTTCATAATTCAAGGAATAGCAATTACAGAAAATGACTGTGTACATGCAGTGTATGTGAATATCTGTCAGCAAAGCCTTTTCTATAATTATAAATTTAAAATGTGCATTGGTGATCACACTTAATCAGTCATTCTTGGTCTACCCAACCTTAAACAGTACTAGTGCTTCTCACCTTTTGCATTTTTCCGTGACACTTCTGAATCATGTGTCAGTGGTACAGCAAATTTGGTTTTCCCATTTTCCTCAGCATTTTTTAATATATATACAGCCAGACTGAGTAAGTTGTCTGTATTTAGCTTTATCAGCTATTTTACTCTAACTAAAATTGGGGCACTACATCAAATGTTGTAGTGATATCATCAGGATAATTAGCTGTGGACATAATGAAGACAAAATTACCTTGTTTTGTATACAGAGTTTTAGTAAATGCTTATAAATAAATCTTTAAACATGTGACATGTCTGTTGCTGGTGTTTGTTACTTATCATGTTCTAAAATTTATTCTGGATCCAATAAAGTGCTTAAGAGGAATTTGGCTCGGTAAATTTTTGCATGTGTTTCAAGGTTAGCATATGCTGGAGGGCTTTGCTGAACTGGGCATCTTGGTTGTATCTTATGATTTATCATGCTTTTATTATGCTAAGTTTCTTATGCTTGTCACCTTTACTTTCACAGCTTAGATAATTTCTGACTTTAAAAATGCACTTTGCTCTTGATAAGTAGTGAAAAAAGTCACTTTTCATAGCAAAACGTGTCGCGTGGAAGCTGTGTACAGCAGGGATGAGAAACAAAAGATGAGATCATTGAGAACTGTTGAGTCAACTGGACTGAAACCGAGAAACTGCTTTCCTATCTTCTTAGACAAGGAGGCATGTTACTACAAACTCTTGATCCTTCAGTGTGCTGCCACCATTGTATCAAAAAGTTCAGTGTGGTCCATTCAAAGTTTTTTTAATGTGGCTTTGAAAACATGCTAAATTTGTTCAGGGATGAGCTTAGAGTAAGAGGAGTCTACAGAAAGAAAGACATTGCACCACAAATGGACCCAGACACTGACAGCATTCTTCTTAGGCAAGTTATGGTTACTTCTCATAGGAGAAATAAAAGATTACATGAATGGATGCTTGAGACTGACCTATTCAAATCACTATTGCTCTGCATTTGTCTATAGTTTAGGCAGACTGTGCTGTTGATGAGGGAAAAGGTGTTGATTTTAACCTGCAAAATTTCAGCTTGACATCAGTCTTGTAGGTATGGTCATGTAATCACTGGACATACCAATGATTTTTGAAAAAACCCCAAGTTTCTGCTTCAGTCACAGATGGGGAAAAAAATGTGGGAATGTGCTGGATGGGTTGGATTTAGCAGTCTGGGGCGTGACAGCAGCAGAAAGGCTCATTCCCAGGCCGTGAATGTTTCTTTGCTGGCTGACCCAGGCAGAGTGTGACCAGGACACTGCAAGTAATGCCCAAATCTTTTTAGACACATGTGCTTAAAATGCCTTAATAACTTGAACAGTTATAGAGAAGAAATTAATTAACCGCCTCATTTAAACAATGCTAGACTATTCCATTAAAATATACCCTGATTTTTGCAACAGTTGAAGCCATTTATGCTCTTATGCATAATAGCTTGTGTTAATCTGTGTTATACAACACAGCTTTAAAGGCACAACAATGTCGTGTTTTTGATTCAGTGGGTGTTGTTTAGTCACAAAAAATTTCCATGACTTTTTCAGTTGCCCTTATTAAAATCTCTTTTTGCCCTTTACCAGGGCTGCTGGTACACAAATTGAGGTACTGTGAGGTAAAAAATAAATTTATTTTTAGGAAGCAATTGATTCAAAGGCTTCTTAAAGACTCATTCTAGATAAAAAAATATTAAAATTACTTAAAAGCTACCCTACAAAATGCCCAAGATAGCACTTCTTGCTGAGACAAAATTCAATGAAAGCTATGCTGTTGAAAGGAATGCACACTTGGACCTCAAATAATCACAAAATTATAAAGTGATATCATTTTATTCCTGAAATTGCTAGTCAAAGGAATTAAATTATAGGTATGAATCATGTGCCTATGAAATACAGCACCTTGTGAAACTAACTTCTTATTTATGTTTTATTCCTATTGTATTTAGAGTCTAGAATGTTTTGGATTTTTTTTTAATAACCATGTATAGCTCTCTTAAACTGTGTGAGTCTCTTTGGAATATAAGCCTGTTTATTTTATTGTGCTCTGTTTTGTTATTCTAAAAAAGAGTCACAGACACATAATTGTTGCCATCTGTTGTGTTTTAAGTCCAATCTAGCCCAAAAGTCAAAAAAGTCATGGCAACAACTTATAAAAACAAAGGCAATAATATGAACTCACTATGGTTACTGGTGAACCTTTATTTCTCCCTTCAAATGAAGTAAGTTTCCTCAGAGAATTATTTTAATGTTTGATTTATTTCTTTATTAAATATGCCCACAGTATGACCAGTTTCTCTATCAAGATTGTCATATAGCTGTCTCCTTGATTGTAAATCCATGTTTCTTCAAAAAACATGAGTTCTCTTATGATAAAAAATGAAGCTCTAAGTGAACCGCCTGTGCTTGCCATATATTACTTTAGCATAAACCAGCAAGCAGCATTAAGATTGTTTAAGAAAATTTATTAGTGGTGATGAAAAATATTTATCATATAATATATTTTACCCATATTCTGACAGATTTAAAATTTGTTATTTATACATTTTAAATATTTGATCTATTAGGTTTAATAATTCATTGAGATATTTTGTAAATAGTTTCCACAATTAATTTAATCAAAATGTCAGTGACTTTTATGGGATATTGTTAATTTTCAGGATTATTCTGTCTTCTAGACATATCGAGTTTGTAAGAGTATCACAGTTATTTCAGCTAGGAGTGACACATTGGTACTTGCACAGTGAACAGTAAATGGCACATGTGTGTTGAAAATGACTTCTAGCTGTACTGGATAAGGTCAGATAGATGCTTACTGCTACTGCAGATTGTTGACATGGTATATTTCATCAGTTCTCTTTCTCTACATTTATGGGAAAAAATCCGTGATAGAAACCCATGTGCAACTATCTTTATTGAATAATTCACACACCTTCTCCTTTTAAACAGAAAAGCTGGAGTGTTTGAGAACAGTACAGTCCTTTGAGGAGAATTATAGACTACAATTCTAGGGGCTTGTAACTTCTTGAGAAGGATGAGGATGCCCGAGGTATGAAATGCGTCCTGGTTAGACCCATTCCTCTCTTTTGACTGTGAAGAGCCTACCCTTATGCTTGCCATTAGGCAGGATGGATAGAGGTCCCAGCCACCTCAAGAGAGATGGTGGCCCAGTGACAAATGGCTGTCTGTCCTACAAAGTTCCCTAATAGCCACCAACAGGGAGCTAGGGGGTTTTTGTCAAACCAAAGTGGGCCCTGGGACAGTGAATCTAAGATGAAAAATAACAGAGATCAATTTCCAGTTGTTCACGCCATCTTATGGGAAATAAGAGGAGATTTAAGTAATGGGCAATTTGTAGATTATTTTATTCAGGTAGTAATAATCTAAATAGAATGGCAGGTAGTTCACACTGCTGTAGATTGCAGGTGAAATAAAAATTGTAAATGATAGTGTCTGTGCAAACTTCACTCACAAGCATAAATGCTATGTAAAAGTGAACTGTTATTTTTTCACTTTTCATTCATTGAATTGTGTATAGATACCTGTGCTTTTACTCTTGATTCTTTTGTTAAATATGTCTAGTGAGCATGGGACTGAACCACTCCCACTGGTACCAGCTTCATACTACCATTAAAAGGGATGGTGGAGACCTGCTAATTATTTTTTTTCAAAGGCGTACATAAATATTGGTTTGTAACCTAAAGACGACATATTTGCAGCATGATGTTAACCACAAAGGTTTGGTCCATACCATCAAATCTGATTTTGGGTTTTTTTTCCTTAGAAAATGACACTGAACAATTTCTGTGTGTTTTCTTGAGCTACAATGAAGAAATTCTTATAAAATACAATCTCTTCAGTAATGCCTCCCTTTTTTTACTCTCTTTTGCCTTTGACAGACATTTGGCTCTCTCATATTCTAAGTGTTTTCCAAGTATTTGTCATTAACTCTTGTTTGCATATGTGTTTGTTCATCTGAAACTGTCTGTAGACACTGTCCTTCAAGTTTTAGTGATCAAAGCTTTCTGGTTTGATGAATTTCTTTTATTACCTTTTATCAAATAATACAGTAATTTAAAATAATATTTTATGTCATCCATACAAGACATTAATTTCTTTACTACTTTATCATATAAATATTTCTCTGAGTATTATTTCATTGCAAATAAATCAATGGGTAAAAGTAGGGCATGCCCATGGTTCAGAAAGTGAAAGATGGCTGTGGAAAAGAAGCTGTGGCAGGCTGCAATCTGATCAGTAGCACTATTGGTAGCCTCACTCAGACATCATCCACAGACAGCTGGGGCTACCTGCAAGAGGTCCGGATTTTATGGATATTGTGTCATCTGTAGCAGGCAAAAGAAGTAATTTTATGAAAAACAAAGACTTTAGTACATTTTCAGTATTCATCCCAGGAAACTGAGATACTGATGACACCAATTTAAATGGAAGTGGAATGGTTTGGGATGACTTAAAAACAAGGTTATTTCTTAAAAAAATTAGTATTCCTGAAGACCAGAGGCTTAAGTTTCTAATCAGAGATCTCATCTGTTCAGCAGGTGGTTGTACAAAACCATTTGAAAAGTATTAGTAGGATTAAAATATTGCAGTTGTGTGTTGTGGTGCTTGGAATGTCAGCTTGCTGTAAACCTCTCTCCCTCATTTAATCTCTTTCAGTCTCTGGTTAATATTAATCCAAGCAAATAGTGCAAACATTCTGGGTGTGATGGAACAAGACCTAAAAGCGTGTTCATAATTTGGAGTATTTGAGTTATCCTTTCAACTGATAAGCAAATGATTGAGTGCTCTGCTGGAATGGGGCCAGAGTATGTTTTGCTGCTGATTAGAATGAGTTTATGCATGTGCTGTAACACACACACACCTTTATGACCAACTGACCCCCTATGAAGGATGGAGTTGGTGCATTGTGGACAGGATTGTTATTGCATTAAATAGCCAGACAGTGCTCATGTTATCCTTCAGCACTGCACAAAAACTAACAAACAAAAGGTAAGAATCATGTTCTGTGAGTGAATAAAGGAAACAGATCCATTTCCACAGTCCAAATGAAGGGAAAATCTCTGACTGACTTAATTAGGTGCACTGCCTGACTAAAGCCTGCATGATTTGGCCAACATTTTCTATCATTCCAATGTTATGACAGAAGTCGCCAGAACAATTCCAGCTGAGATGGAGTCATGCTCCACACTGCATTCAGAGAACAAATGGAAGATGACTGCAGAACCTGAAAATGGATTCACAACTGCTAATGATAGCACAAAACCCCATTGCTCAGCTCCTGTTGAGCTCTCAGGTTTAGTGACCCTTCTATTTACACATAACATGAGATAGAAGAGGTTTCCTATCAGGTAAACAAAACAAAGCTTTTGCTCTTAGCTCTTGTACATTTTGTATAGGAAACTCTGTTTTGACAAATCCTGTAAAAATAGTATTATATTAATCCTTAATATTTCATTTTACCTTTTTTTTAAATTTTACTTATTATATTTTTTTCTGCTTTTGATATCTGGTGGCAGAGATTTAGGTTCATTAGTTTCCTATTTGTGTATCATGCTTGGGAGACTGACATCTAATTCTGGTTTTCTAGCAATGACACCTAGTAGTATTTTTAATTATCTCTCTTCTTCTTGAGTAGCCCAAATCTTGGCAATAACTCATGTTCATATTACAAGATCCTTCACAAGGAAAATCTGTTGGTGTTCAAGAACTTCTCTGTCTAGCTGTCTTCCTCTTGACCACAGAAAAGATAATTATTCTCTCTTTGCTTTTTCTGGCACACCTCTTTTTCTGTAAGTTTGGTTTCTGAAATACATGCATTTTTTCAAAATTCTTGCTACTTTTAAAAGGGCATATTGGCTTCCCTTCTATGGCACAAAATAACAAAATGCTACAGTCAAATACATACTCCTAGGACGTGGATTCTACTTACTTCTGTTTTCACCTTTGTAGGCATCATTTTCTGGGAATTAGAAAAAGTTTCCCCATAAAACATGTGGAATTGATAAACATGATGTCAAGGTAATCAGTCTAGTCAGTTTGGATGAAGGAGTCAGATCATGGGGCTGTGTTTTTTTCTTTTTCATTGCCACATGCAGTCTGTTTGTTGGTCCCTCTCATTTCCTGCATGATGAAATATTGCTTGAGGTGTATTTGGAGAATCAGGTGAAAAAGTATTTTAACATATGATCAAGCAGAGAAAAAAATTATGGAACCGAACCTACATTAGCACTTAGTGCAATAATACTTCATTAGCAGTCCTGAAATCTACTATGTTCTCTAAAGTCTGGTGGTCATACCCCAGCCTGATTCCTTGCTCTCAGCTCCATAGCCCTGCTTGGAAGATACTGGGTGCCTCTCCCTGGACAACTTCCCTGGACAAAGTTGCTCCTTCCGTTGTGTAGCATCAGCTGAACTGGAACTTGCTTGACATCTCACCTTACAGCCTTCCCTCTTTCTCATGGTTAAAAGCAGGAGGCATGTCAGGAAATGATCCACCAGGGCATCAAATAGACTTTCCTTTTCCTAAGGACCTCACTAGACCTTGACTAGATGTGGGTTTTCTAGACTCAGACTTCATCTTTTCCAGTCATCCCACAGATTATTGCTTGCTCATCAGTTCTTCCGATGGAGCATTACCACTGAAACGCATTTTACAGCTTCTTTCCCTCACACAGTTGAAATTAATGCCACCTAAAAAGTGGCTGGTGAAGAGTGATTTTTAAGATATTTGATTTCTCAAATATAGGTATTTGAGAAAGACCTGTGATACAATTTCTTTGTATTTTCTAAGGATTTTATTGCTGTCTATTTCTTCCTTCACTTACTCTTCACTTTGGATTTGTTCTCCAAGGACACAAAATGTAAATAAAAACTTATTTTTCCATTTTAGTCATCTGTTTGGCCATAATGATAAGTCCTTGGGGATGTAGTACTGATAAGTGCTTCAGGATCCAAAAGAAAATCACAAGACAATGCCACTATTTTCTAGGGTTTTTTCCTCCCGTAGCATGTAGTGGTAGATTATATCCTATGCTCTTTTTCCTGTGCTCTACTTGGAACATCCAAAAGCAGCAAAGTCTTTTTGAAGGTCCTCTTGGCAGGAGACAAACTTCTGTAGGAGGAAGCAGAGATCTGGTGGTAAGGCTGACTCCTTTGTCTCTTTTCGTAGTCTGCAAGTGTGTTGGAAAAAAGAAAGGAAGTGACATAATTAACTTTGATAATCTCTCTGGTTGGTAGACAGTCCTGGGGGAAAATGATTGAATAATGTTAGTTAGAACAGCATTGCTCCGAGGCCAAACAGAGAGAAAGAAAGGGACTGTGAACAATGCTTTTAGCTGAGTCTGCTGTACGCAGTGCCAGTCAGGCACAGAAAAAAACCAACCAAACAAAAAAATTGAGAAAAATATTCTATTTGTTCTGAGCTGCTTCGATTCATATGTTGTTTTCAGTTAAAATTGCTAAATGCTTCTACAGATCTCATGTGTACATATGCCTGTTAAGCTACAGCATGTTAAAATTGTGCATGGACTGGTGTGACCTACTTAATTTTGTGCATATCAAGGTCCCTCTCTAAGCATCTAATTACCTGCTGTCAAAATTAGATGCCAAGTGCTTGTGGACCAGGCATGTACAGAGCTGCTGCCGTTTGTCCTTCTTGGCTGCAGAGGACACACTCCTGCATCGTGAAGAACAACTGAAAGAAACCAGGAAACAACGGCAAAGTTGAAAAACTGAGGGAGTATGCTTATAGCAGCAACCGCGGCAAAGGTGAGGAGTGAGGGTGAGGGCAAGGCAGGTGGGGGAGCATGGCCAGCAGGGGCCACTGAGGTGCTGAGAGGTGGCAGCAACCCGTGTGGCATTGCCCCAGTGCCTGGCTGGCTCCCCCTGACACTGACAAACAGCTGGTGTTTCTCAGACCACTATGTGCCATCTTTTTTAATTTCAGCAACAGTACAGGGAGATTGTAACAAGTAGGATATATGGCTCAGTGCCAGGAACTGAACTTCTCTGTCCCATATGGTGGGAGCTGACACGATGCCCTTGTCGGGACAGCAGAGTGACACTCTAATTGTTTTGGTATCTCTGAGTAACAAGATCAGTAGTACTTGCCTAGGGCATTAGGAGAGCACTGCCAAAGAAAATGCTTTCTTATGGAAGGCCTGCATGGTACAGATTGAAGCAGGTAACACAGATATTATAGTATTATCCTTCTCAGAGACCTAAACTGTAAACCTTTTCTAGTGACAGATGAGAGGAACAAAGATCTCCATTAAAAAACATAGAACAACTGAAGTCATCAAAGGACAGTTAATAATGACCTATAAAATGCATGCAATCTTCTGGTCAAAAATATAAAATGTATTTAAAATATTTAACAAAGAAAGACTACTAGAGGCAAGAGTCTCTTGTAAAAGAGTGTCCTGGCAAGAGGGGCGGCATAACAGTCAATTATTACAAACAAAATCCAGGTTTCTTAATTAAAATACAAAATACTGGCTCTGCTGTGTAGCCTGTAATAAGTTATGTCTTGAGAAGACTGTAATTATGCTGGCGCCTGCTAGTGCTGCCATAGTTAAGTTTGTCACCATTTCCATTATAAACCCCATTTTTAAGCAATTTATAATGTAGCCATAAAACATGATTTTAGATTGAACTTGGAATTCTTAGACTGAAAACTTTTGTTTCCCTCTTTTTTTCTTTTCTTTTTTTAATACAAATAATCTGTTTGGTCATCTTTATACTTTTTAGGAGAGCACTAAATAAGCCAGAAGTTTTACGGCTTTGAGGGTCTCTGGCTATTCCGTAGTATAAACATATTTTATTTTTTTGTCTGCATTAACAGAATCAGTCATTGCTTGAAAACAGAGAATTTTAGTTCTTTAAATGTCCATAAATTTAGGAAAACAAACTTCACAAAGCTTTGCAGAAATAATGAAGACTGATTAGCTTTGAATTACAATGAAGAAATGAGAACTTAGTTAACCTTGGGCCTCAGAATGAATTGTTGCAAAATGCTTCTGCCATGAGACTGACCTTCCCTTTCTAGCACCCTTCTCATGCCAAAGGAAGATGTCAGAGCCAGGAGGCAACAACGTCTCAAAGGTGGGAGCTTTTCTGCCAGCCCATTGCATCTGGTTCTTCTAGCAGTGTTCACAGGAGCATGCACAAAATATCCACAATGTCTAAAAGTCATAGAAAATTCTCATTGATTTGTCCCAGTGACATTTTCTCACTAAAGGGTGATAAAGAGGAGAAAAAAAGCACAGAAAATATTGAGCATCTGCTTTGAGAAATCACAATGGGAAGGAACACTCACATGTTTGTCCTATGCAGAAGTATTTTTATTATACCTATCATCCTAATCTAAGTTATTCATGAACAAGACTCTTGTTTTTTGTGATTCAATGATTGCTGCTAGAAAGGCAGATATAGTTTTGATGACAACAGATAGCAAAACTTATGAAAATATCATTGTGAGTCCACTTCCCAAAGGAAAACGCTGTCCTGCAGTCTCAGTCAGCATCTGTAGCTCTTTCATAATTTGCATGGCTTAGTTAGAATTCCTTCAGGAAATACCATTTTTTCCAGTTTAAAGGTCTAAATCTTAAGGAACAAACATGGAAAACAGTACCGCTAAAAAAGCAGAAATGAAGGATTACTCGTGTCTCTTCCACGTTTAGATTACAATGCAGTTTCAGATGCAAGGGTTGCAGTGTAAATCATGTTCCTCTTGCCTAAGCCTACTTTACAAGAGACTTGGATTACTCTATTTAACATCATGCAGGTCATGTTTTCAGACCTCTGGCTACATAAAGTTTAGTAGGTACAATAATCTTTCAACTTCAATGTAAAGATTTTGCAGCAAATTTCCTGCAGATTTTAGGTATATACTTTCTCCAGTATTTCAGTTTTTCTCAACCACCATAACAAACATCTGAGAGAAACAAACAGATTTTCTAGACCAACAACATAAACTGATTTTTCACTTTATTCCTTTGCTTTGCCAGCTTAATAAATTCTGTTGTGAACAGACTGCTGTACTAAATACTGGCAACAGTTACCCATTGTTAATTAAATAAATTTCATCAGCCATGGCCAATTGTAATAATTTTGCAAAATGTAGGCATTACATGCTAGAAGAGAGTATGGTTGAATGAGAGAAATTCAGGAAAACAGTATTTTATTTTAAAGACTTTTCTTGATTTGTGTTTTACCATTGCCACCACAGTGCTATAGCATGTTGGCTTGTTAAATAGATCCACAGCTTTAACGTTTGCATTTTTTGCTGGATTAATATCTGGATAGCTGGGCCCATAGAGTGGTGCTGAATGGTGCCACATCCACTTGATTGCTGGCCACTAGCGGTGTTCCCCAGGGATCAGGGATTTGGACCAGCCCTTTTTAATATCTTTATCGATGATCTGGACCAGGGAATCCAGTGCACCTCAGTCAGTTTGCAGATGACACCAAGTTGGGCAGGTGTGTTGACATGCTGGATTGTAAGAAAGGGTATTTGGATGGGCTGGATCAATGAGTCAAAGACAATTTTATGAGGTTCAACAGGGCCAAGTGTTGAGTCCTACATTTGGGTCACAACAACCCCATGCAGAAATACGGGCTGGGGGCTGAGGGTCTGGAAATCTGCTCAGCGGAAAACCTGGGGGTGCTGGTTTACATTTGGCTGAACATGGCCAAGTGTGTGCCCAGGTGTCCAGGAAGGCCAGTGGTGTCCTGACGTGTATCAGCTATAGTGTGACCAGCAGGACCAGGGCAGGGATTGTCCCTCTGTCCTCAGCACTGCTGAGGCCACACATTGAATGCTGTGTCCAGTTCTGGACCAGACTGGAGCAAGTCCAGAGAAGGGCAATGAAGCTGGTGAAAGGCCTGGAACACAAATCTTATGAGGAGCAGACTAAATGTAGAGAGACATAATAGGAGAAAGTAGCCTGGGCCTGGGGAAGAAGAGGCTCAGGGGAGAACTTATTGCTCTCTTCAACTACCTGAAAGGAGGGGTTAGAAAAGTAGGGGGTCTAGCTCTTCTCCCAAGTAGCGAGCAACAGGACAAGAGGAAGTGACCTCAAATTGCACCACGGGAAGGTTGGATAAAAAATTTCTTTGCAGAATGGATTGTCAATCAGTGAAACAGCTTGTCCCAGGGAAACGGCTGAGACACCACCCCGGAGGTACTTAAAAAACATAGATGTGGCACTTCAGGACACAGCTGAGTGGTGGAACTGACAGTGCTTGATGGTTGGACTTGATCATCTTAGACTTCTTATCCAATCTAAATTATTCTTTGATTCTATGTAGAAAGATCAATTAGCACATACCAAAGATTTTAGGGTATACATAGTCTAGCAGTTGTACTATGCACATCTTTTTCTTTCACAATCCTCCTCCAACAGGAGGAGATTACTAGTCTCTCAAGGATTGTGAGATTCATGGTAGTGATCACTTTCAATTGAAAGTGCTGGAGCAGCAGCTCCTTTTTTACTGCCTGAGAGGCCAGCTGATCTCCTACAAAAGGGGAAACTTTGCTAAACAAAGGAAGTAATTTTAAAAGAAGAAAATAACATCTGTCTACAGATATGTGGGGAGAGAAAGAAGAAATGTGAAAATGGAGATGGTGGGGAAAAAAGATTTAAAGTTTAGAAAGCTGAAAAGAAAGTCCATGTGGGATCAGAGGCAGCACATTCAAGTAGCAGACTAAATGTAGAGAGACATAATAGGAGAAAGTACTGGAAAGAGTGTATAAAATGAAAATGGTATAAAACCCCCAAAACTAATTTAGAGAGAGATTAAGAGACTGCTGCACTATCCCATTGCCAGTAGAGGTGCTAAAGCCACGGCTATGGAATAGAGTAGCAAAATGCTCAAGGGAAGAAATAATTCCTACATTTAGATAGGTAGAGTATTTCATGATATGAACAATAGTGCACTGCAGCTACCTAGAAGGCATCTGTTTAGAAATTAATTTCTGTATGAATCTGTAGTTGAAAATAAAAAGAACTTCAGCAAGAGGCAGAAGAAGTTCCCTGGAAAAGTGCTTCAATCAGCCTGGGAACGGCACGAGATACTTCTGGCCGTGCTGCAGCCAGAGAACAAGGAGACCAGCAGGTACCAGTCTGCAGCTGGGGCACAATAAAACCCTTCTACAAGCTGAGCCAAGAATAATCTTCTTTAAAAATGCTTTACTACTTACAAATGTTGTTGCTCTTGTCCAAGTGTTTTGTATTTGCTTCAGTGCAGTTCCTTTTTTTTTTTTTTTT